>JARYGA010016351.1:0-81432 GCA_030545235.1 Helianthus tuberosus
CGTTTCTACTTTTGCTAAAAATTTTACTCGAACTATTTGACCCATTTATATGCTACATAGAGATGACCAAATGGGTGGATCGCGTGGGTTGGGTAACAGGTCAGTCAAAATGCACTCGGATCAAACACACATACTTTTATGTAGCCGAATTGGGTCAGGTAGGGTGCGCGCCCCACATATTATTAAATGGAATCTTCGTAGTCCTAATTCTATTTTGTATAATTCTTCCTTTCAGTTTGAGCCAGCCCAATAGCATTATTAGGCCAGTGAAGTGTGTCGGATAAGTACTCCGCAGGGGCAACAATGTAATCCCTAGAGGCACCGATTCGACACCAGTACCCAGTACCAAATGATGTTTCAGATGGTACACTAATGATGCTTAATGTCTATGTTTGTAACCACAAAATCTATCACGTAAGTTTAAAATAACCAAGCCAACAATAACATTTTTGAAGCATTTAATTGGAATCTGAAAGTATGATATTCCTTTTTGTGTGTTCATACCTAAACCCATTTCAAGTCCCGTCTGATTGGCACTGAAAACCCAATTGTGCTACTCTTCTTCCTCTGAAAAGAACTAAAAATGAGTTAACGAACGACAAAAAGTTCAAAATGTATTGAAAACTACATTAAAGGGGATATTGAAATTCCACCTTCAACAGGTTCGGGGTTTAGTTCTGCACACTAACTAGTAAATCCGCCAGTTACGATTTAATAAGAAACATATTAATATGGAATAAACGCATTGCAATTATGTAATGTAGTGAGAATTATACGTTGATTAGGATCTGAAGGCACTAGCCTTATCTCGGTAATCTTCAATAAATCCAACATCTAATTGGATTCGGAATCAGTGCTTTCTGATTCATCAGCATCTTCATCTCCTGTGTCAATCTAAGACAACAATAAAATAATAGGAACTAACACGTGTAGAATAAACAAAATAATTGCCGTATATTAACAGAAATGTACACACAATTGTACCAGATATGTAAGGTTCAGTTTGTATTAACCTTTGGTCCTCTCAGTATCGCTCAACCATATCACTTGTGTCGCAACCCCCGTCCCCCCATTACAAATACAGGTACGGGCGGCTGGGAGGCAGTTTGGGTGGTATCGCGTATTGTCTAATTTCGCAGCGGAATTTTCATCAGGACCGTAGTTAGGAAATATTGGATCAGAGTAAAATACCACATTTTCATAATATTAAACACATGGGATAAAACCCAAGTTTGCAGTACACACATTTTCATAGGAATAAATCCTATTTTTATTTAATAAAAACATCTATTTCTTTTTAGGTAACTTTATTGCCACTTTTCCAAGCCTTCAGTGCTGTCTAGCTGGCTTCTATTTGGCTTTCACATTTTGTTACCTGAAACGCGTTTAAAAACATTTTGTCAATGGGAAATACTGGTAAGTAAATCCCAGTTTAATCAAGTTTAAATAAAATCCATTGTAAAATATTGAGGGCGATCTCGCAATTACATTTGTTTCCAAGTTAAATCAATTAACATCCATGGTACTGTCAGACCCGACTTGTGGAAATGTTACCCCTCGCAAGGCAGTAACATAACTTTGTATACAAAACCCCAACGTACTCATGATAATTGTATTCTTACAAATACTCAATAACTGCTTAATATATAATTAATCGTGTGAGGTTTTGTAAAAACAGTTAACAAAAAAAGAGATTACTCACAAAAAGGTTTACACAAAAAGAAGGATTACTCACATTGCTATCTTAGATTATCCTTTAGGGTTTCCTGGTGACAATCTATAATTTACACAAATGCACACCTGTTAGTATAATAACTCATTTTAACATTAGTAATACCCTCCTCGAGACGGCATTCCAACGACTATGTCGGGCAGAACCACGACAGCCATTACGGAACCCTAGATCAATCGGGCAGAGTATCTAATACGTATCCAGGGGTTATGATACTTACAACGGAGCAGAACTTCGCTATTTAGGGGGCATTATACCCGACTATAGCTTATACTATCAGAAATTCGTTGAGAGAGAATTGAAATTGAGCGACGTAAACTTAAGGCCCAAGTTCCAGCTTTATAGGGGCTGAGTTTGGGTTTCTCGCGGCCCGCGTAAAGAAAGACAAGGGGCTATGCGGCCCGCGTCAACGCTGGTCAACAGCGTAGCTGATCCGGGTCAGCTAGTAGGTTCAACACGAGTCAGACACGCGTCAGCACCGGGCTGCGCCACATTTTTGGCCTCTCGCGGCCCGCGTAAGGGTTAAGGGGTCTTTTACGCGGCCCGCCTAAACCGCAAAAGTTGATTTTTTAATTATTTTTAATAATATTCAAGGTATTCGAGGTCCGTTTTCGCGTATGGGTGTATTTTAGGATATATTGGGATATTTTAAAATATATTAGGGTGTCGGAAAATTTATGAGGGTATCGGTTTTCTTTAGGGTTGTTATATCGTCCCCACCTTGTTTTAGAGCTCGTCCTCGAGATCTACTGGAACAAGTGTGGATATTTCCTTAGCATTTCTGATTCAAGCTCCCATGTGTACTCAGGTCCTCTTTTGGAGTCCCACTTTACTTTGACCAGAACTAATCTCTTGTGCTTGAGGTTCTTGACTTTCCTGTCTTCAATCTGTAGAGGCCTTTCTACAAACTTGAGTTGTTCATTTACCTCTATATCCTTAAGAGGCACTACAAGTGATTCATCAGCTAGGCATTTCTTGAGATTAGATACATGAAATATATCATGTATTCCTACCATTTCCTCTGGCAGTTGTAGCTGATAGGCTACAGGTCCTATTCTTCTAATAATCTCAAAAGGTTCAACATACCTGGGACTTAGCTTTCCTCTTTTGATGAACCTTACCACTCATTTCCAAGGAGAGACTTTTAACAATACTTTATCTCCTATTTGAAATTCCAACGGTTTGCGTCGGTTATCGGCATAGCTCTTCGGTCGATCAGGTGCTACTTTCAGTCGTTCCTTGACTTGAATAATCTTGTCGGTTGTTTCTTGCACTATCTCAGGTCCAGAGGGTTGCTTTTCCCCAATTTTTGCCCAACAGACTGGGGTTCGGCACTTTCATCCATAAAGTGCTTCGAATGGTGCAGCATTGATACTTGTGTGATAAGAAAATTCTATTAAAGGTAAGTGACCATCCCAATTACCTCTGAAATCGATTATACAAGCTCTAAACATGTCTTCCATTGTCTGAATTGTCCTTTCGCTTTGTCTGTCTGTTTGAGGATGATAAGCTGTGCTTAGATTTATCTTGGTTCCCATGGCTTTTTGGAAACTTGACCAAAAATGTGAGGTAAAACGGCTATCCCTATCAGAAACAATTGATAAAGGTATTCCATGTAATGAAACTATTTCATTTACATACAATTTAGCTAACTGATCCATACTGAAAGTTTCTTTCATGGGTAGAAAATGAGCTGACTTGGTTAGCCTATCTATAATCACCCAGATTGTATCATTACCTTTTCTTGTTTTGGGTAATTTGGTAACAAAATCCATTGTTATCAATTCCCATTTCCACACTGGCATTTCTAACTGTTGTAACAAACCTGAGGGTTTCTGATGTTCAGCTTTAACTTGGGAACAGGTTAGACATTTAGAAACATAGGCTGCTATGTCCTTTTTCATTCCTATCGACCAGAAATTCTTTCTTAAATACTGGTACATTTTTATCAGTTCCTGGATGCATCGTATACTTAGACTTATAGGCTTCTTCTAATATACGATGACGCAGGTTTCCTAATTTAGGTATCCACATTCTCTTTTTATGGAAACTCCAAATTCCATCTGTTCCTTGTTCTAATTCCTTAATCATTCCTTTTAATTTTTCAGTATCATCCTTGATTACTGATTCTTGTGCTTTTCTAATTTGATCATTTAAATCTACTTGTAGATTTAATTTAAGAGAACGTACCATTTTTGGCTTTTCTTGATATTTTTTGCTTAAAGCATCAGCCACTACATTTGCTTTTCCTTCATGATACTGGATATCACAATCATAATCACTGAGCATCTCCATCCAACGTCTTTGTCTCATATTCAATTCTTTTTGCCCGAAAACATACCTTAAACTTTTATGATCAGTGAATATGGTGAACTTACTACCATAAAGATAATGTCTCCATATCTTAAGGGCAAAAATTATGGCACCTAATTCTAGATCATGGGTTGAATAATTCACTTCATGATTCTTAAGTTGTCTAGATGCATAAGCTATAACCTTTTGGCGTTGCATCAACACACATCCATAACCTAGTTTGGAAGCGTCACAATAGACTACAAAGTCTTCAGTTCCTTCTGGTAACGCTAGTATGGGTGTATGAGTTAGTCTTTGCTTAAGAATTCTAAATGCTTCTTCTTGCTTTGGTCCCCATTCAAACTTAATGGATTTACATGTTAACTTAGTTAAGGGAATGGCTATTCTAGAAAAAAATTGAATAAATATTCTATAATAACCTGCCAATCCTAAGAAACTTCTAACCTCAGTTGGTGACTCAGGGGTTTTCCATTTGGTAATGGCCTCGATCTTGGTTAGATCTACATGAATTCCTTCACGATTGACTAAATGTCCAAGAAACTGTACTTGCTCTAACCAAAATTCGCACTTTGAAAACTTGGCATAAAGCTTTTCTTTTCTTAGTAACCTTAGAAGTGCGTGCAAATGCATTGCATGATCCTTTTTATTTTTAGAGTAAATTAGAATATCATCTATAAAGACAATTATGAATTTATCCAAATATGGCTTACATATTCGGTTCATCATGTCCATAAATGTGGCTGGGGCATTGGTTAAACCAAATGGCATGACAGTAAATTCATAATGGCCATACCTCGTTCTAAATGCGGTTTTAGGAATGTCCTCTTCCTGTACCTTTAATTGATGATATCCTGACCTTAAATCGATTTTAGAGAAAAATCGAGCTCCTTGCAACTAATCGAACAGATCATCAATTCTTGGTAATGGATATCGATTCTTAATCGTGACCTTATTTAATTCACGGTAGTCAATGCACATACGCATTGATCCGTCCTTCTTTATGACGAATAAAATTGGTGCTCCCCATGGCGACGAGCTTGGCTGTATAAATCCTTTCTCCAACAATTCGTCTAATTGTTTCTTTAGTTCCTGCTTTTCTGCGGGTGCCAAAGGGTAGGGTGCTTTGGCAATTGGTGCTGTTCCTGGCAGTAGATGAATTCTGAATTCAACTTCTCTGTTCGGCTGTAGTCCTAGTAATTCTTCCGGAAATACATCTAAAAACTGAGACACTACTGGAATGTCTTTTAGTTCTTTTCCTTTAGTGTTAGTGATTATAGAAATCAAATACACTATAGATCCTTTTCTTATATAACTTGCAGTTTTCATCGCAGAGATGAATTTAGTGGATCTAGATGGTTTATCACCTTTAATTATGATCTTTTCACCCTTTGGTGAATTTACTTGAATTGACTTTTGATCACATAAAATATTAGCTTTATTGGCTATTAACCAATCCATTCCTAATACGATATCAAATCCTGCCAGATTCATTGGGTAAAGATTTGCAATATACTTTTGGTTTAAAAATTATATTCTTGCTTCCTGCAAGATTTCAGAAATCCTAACCGTTTCTCCATTCGCTGTCTTGACTAGACATTCTTGTGAGAGTTTAGTTAATGGTTGATTTAGAAGTTTGCAAAATGAAGTATTAATAAAACTTTGGTTTGCACATGAGTCAAATAATACCTTAGCAAAAATATCATTAACTAAAAACGTACCGGCTATCACCTCCGGAATCATTTTGGCTTCAACTGCTGTCAGAACAAATGCTCTAGCATTTTTAGTGTTCTTGTTGTTCGTGGATGGAGCTAATTTTGGACAATTCGGCTTGATGTGACCTTTTTCTCCACAATTGAAGCATAATCCATTACTGGATTTTCTCTTGCAATTTTCTTCCTTGTGTCCTGGTGCCTTGCAGAAATTGCAGTGAGTGGAGCATTTTCCCGAATGCTTCTTCTTGCAGGCCTTGCAGTATGGTGCAGAGGTAGAACCTATATTCCTACGGTTAGAATTCCCAAAACAGAATTCTTGGGTAAGCCTCTGAGCTATGTTTCTCTTCTGTTCTTCTTCTCGAGTATGGATTAACTCATCTGTCAAGGTATTTGCTAGTTCTACAACTTCTTCTATAGTTTGGGGTCTAACTGCGTTGACTACATGTCTAATCTCTCCAATCAATCCCCAGATGTAACGGGAGATTAATACCGGTTCAGGTGATGCAAGGGTTGGTACTATTCTAGCATATTCAAAGAATGTGGTAGTATAACCCTTACTATCTACCCCGGTTATTATTAGGTTCAGAAACTTATTTGCTATCTGTTCCTTTTCATTGGGAGGGCAGAATTTCCTTTCTACCATATTTTTAAATTCTTCCCATTCCATGTTGTAAACCCTATCATTTCCTCTAGACTGGAGGATAGTGTTCCACCATTCTAAGGCTGAGTTTTTAAATAAATTAGAAGCAAACATTATCTTGTCTTCTTCAGCACACTTGCTTATTTTTAAAGCAGCCTCAGTCTTTTCTATCCAGCGTAGAGCTGCAATGGGTTCTTCATTGCTCGAGAATTCTATTGGTTTGCAGGACCATAATTCTTTATAAGAACAACCGTAAGACATGGTTCTTCTCCTTTTGGGAATGGGCACTTGAAGTACGGGTCCATTGTTTACGCTGTTTTCTGGTTCAGTTGGTCGCTTACTGCTATGTTTACTTTTATTATCAGCATCCTTAACAGTTTGAAGAATAAATGGCATTGCATCTATAATTCCTTGTGCCACTATTGTAGGATCGTTTTACCGACCGAGTGAGTCAATTAAAGTCAATACACACTGTTTGAAAGGCAAAATCAATCAAACAGAGCTGAATCAGTACAGAATTGAGTAGAAAATAGAGAATATCACTTTAACACACGTTTCTCATTAATATTTCACTAGAAAATCCGGCAGCAGTTCGGTATACAACTTGTGATTTCGTACAACACTTACCTATATATAGGCATGAGGTTTCGCTTGGAATGACAAATGTCATTTCGAGCGAAATAACAACTTCTGATTTCGCTTGAAATGACCAAGTGTCATTTCAAGCGAAATTACATCAATTTCACATAAAATTACATTCAGACCCCTAATCTTTACATATCTGACACTATTGACCTCTATACATCATGACCTAGACTTAAGACGTAGGCTTTAGACATCGTGCATCAACAAACTCCCCCTTGGATATAACCGGAGTCTTTAGTCTGGTCTTCAGCACTTTCACAGCGACTTGAATTTCTCTTCCCTCGGCTTAGGCTTTTTCGTCAGCAGCTTCCTAAGCTTCTCATTCTCATCCACAGCTTTCTTCTGATCAGTAGCTTGTCTCTGTGCAAATGTCTCACGAAGATATCTATCTTTTTCTTCACGAGCTTTACGTTCTTTCTCAGCCTTTAACTTCTCTTCTTCTTCAATCTTTCGCCACTTTGAATTCCATTTGTTGTCAGCATTTATACCTTTTTGAAAACAAATAGATACAACTTTCTGGAATTGCATCGCTTGTTCTCTATCTTCAGCTTTAAACCATATCTTGATCACAAATAAACATTCTATGTCTTTCCCAGAACAGTTCACCAGCCACAGAGGATCATACACAAAGATTTCTCTAACCTCATTCTCTGCCTTGTAAGTAATCACAGCTTAAGTCGATATACAACTGTAAACCCAACATACAAAACCTTTATAGAACTCTTATTTCATCTTTGGCACCGGAATGTTTTTCATCACTCTTGGCTTCTTCACATGCAATATCGTCTCTTCATTACCAGTTTCAGGATTAACTCTTCTCACTT
Source organism: Helianthus tuberosus (assembly GCA_030545235.1). Lineage (NCBI taxonomy): Eukaryota > Viridiplantae > Streptophyta > Magnoliopsida > Asterales > Asteraceae > Helianthus > Helianthus tuberosus. The sequence continues at coordinate 7,867 of JARYGA010016351.1, forward strand.
TCTTTGGGTAATGAGGCTTCCAGTGCTTGAAGTTTTTCAACGATTCATACTTTATCAAACCCCACATAGGTATGTCATTCGTTCTAATTGGATAGCCCAGAGTTCTGACCTTTGACAACTCTTCTACATCCCACCATGGTAGTGACATAATATCCTAAAGACGTTCAATGTACTGTACACCGTATTCTCTTCTGATAGCATATGCATTCACATGTGGTAGAAATCCCCAACTGATGATGTCACCTAGTGACACATCCTTGTCTCTGCTATAAAACTTCTGTGGCCTTTTGAACTTTCTTTCATTACTTTGTCTAAACCACTTCTTTCTTTCTTCCTTTTGTGCATCTTTCACAGTACCATCGAAATTTTTATCTTTCAAAATTTCTTCTACTTTCCTTCTCAGCTCATCTCTATTCTCTTGAGTGAAAAAACTCAACCAGAGTTGGAAATTCTGAAGTATCTTCATTCATACTATCTTCATCAGAACAATCTTTAACCTCAACCCTATCATAGTTATCAGCATCATCAACATACTTGTACTGATACTCAGGTTGTTGGTTGATATTGAACGCATTCAGCTCTTCCTCGAAATCAAATTTGAACTCATCTTCATTAACATTAAACATCTTGAGAACTTCATCCAAAGTATACGTGTGCCTGATCTCTCCTTCTTCTATCTCAGGCTCAATACGAAGAATCAGCTTCTCAACTTCATCAACACTTTGATCATCCACGTGCTCCCCCTCACCTTCAGCACTCTCATGTTCTTCATTTGCATCATCATGCATATAATCATCGACATTCGGATTTGACGCTTCAGACACTTTAACACCAGAAGTACCCTGATTGTCATCATTACCATCATCGTCATCTTCATCATCATCTTCTTCATTATTACCAAGAAGATCATCAATTTCAACATCAACATCGAATATACCAGAAACTGACGAAATAGGAACAGGATTTGGAATAGGTGATTCACAAACAATAGCTGGAACAATTTCCATCTTAGAAACATCTTCAAGACTTTTACCCTTATCTTTCATCTGAGCATCAATCTCTGCTTGTTTTTGAGCTCTAATTTCTTCAATCTTTATCTCATCAAATTGTTGCTCAACAGATTTACCAAGCATCTTTTCTAGCACTTTGTTTACCATATAAATTTCATGCTCTTTCACTGCTTTGGCTGCCTCTAACTCTTTGTTTTTTCAATTCAAAATACTTGTGCTGCTCATCTTTGCGAGCTTTCTCTTCTAGCAATTCAGCAATCTAAACTTTCAAAACATCAATCTTTTTTAACAAAGAAGAGTTTTCAGCTTCCACATACTTAACACGTTTAATCAACTTCTTTTTTTTCAGTTAAAACTTCTTCAACTTTCTTTTCCAAATACTTAACTTGCTCATCAGTCGCAAAATTGAAATCACCAATATCAAGATTAAGATTTTCTGGAACAGTTGGAAAGGTTTTGTAACTTGAAGAACCAGGTGTAGTTTGGACAGGTGGTTGTGTGAGTGGTGGTGTTTGAAAGATTTGTTGTGAAGTTAGAATAGGTTGTTCTTGGATTGGTGTTTGGTGTAGAGGTGATAAATGTGGTGGTGTTTGATGTAATGGTGATGGTTGTCTAGGAGGTGATTGGTGAAGTGGTGATTGGATTGGTGATAGTTGATGTTGTGGTTCAGATTGTGGTGATAGTGGTGGTGTGGGTTGTTGGATAGGTTTCACGATCTTCAACGACTTTTTCACCTTTGGAGTAACTACACGTTTCCATGCACCAGCTTTCTTTTTACCACTTGATGATGGAGGTGTTTGAACATCTTCAATATTTTCCTGAGAAGGAATGTAAACATCATCATCATCATCTTTACCACTCCTTTTTCTCTTTTTCTGTTTCTCTTTCTCTACAACAGACATGACTTTCTTATAACGTTCAATCTCATCAACTTCATCTTCAGAAGAACTTGTTGTACTTTTGTTAACATCATCACTTTCTTCATCACCAGCTACCTTTTCAGCTGCTTTAGCTGCTTTATCTGCTTCAAAACTTTCATTAAGGGCATTCAACAATTTCATAGAATTAGGAGATAAACGAACAACTCCTTCAACATTCCTTCAGCTTCAGCTTCAACTTCAGCTTCAGCTTCAACTTCAACTTCCTCCTCTGATTCATCAACAAGCAATATTTTAGCAGCTTTCTTTTGACGCTTTTTGGGTTGAGAAGATGAACCCTCTTCTCCTTGTACTTTAGGAGTAGCTTTCCTGCCCCTCTTCTTTTTCTCTTTCACGAACCAGTCATTTCGAGTTACTTTGAATTCTTTAAGTATTTTTAATTCATCAGCATAACCAGCTTCTTTTATCTCTTCTTCATTCCTCCAGTTCTGATGATTGACTGGATCAGGATCTTGATAGTTCTTATCCTTGATGAAACCAAAAAATTCAACTTTAGTCTTTGGCTCTGGATGATTCGGATGATATCTGACCAATTGTTTCAAAGAATCATTACTCATATGAGATAACACCAACAGATCATTGTTTTCATCTCTTTCAAGCTCTGGATAGGCATGATCTATCATCATTTGAATAAACTGTGGATACACCCAAGTTTTGCTCTTTGAAGTAATGTTTTCAACCATGTAGTGAAACACAATGTGTGAAAAGTTGTACTTCTTGTTCAATACTAGAGCTGTCACCATATTCATCTGATAATCTCTCATAGCATCATAACCTCCCTTACAATGACTTAGAGCATGCAGCACCGAGTGAATAAGAAACTTGTATGGCTTTGTAAACTTTGACTTCAAGTAATTAGCACTGTTTAGAGCACCAGTATAACCCATCCGCAGCATACATCCGTTTACCATCTTCTCGGGATATTCTGCTGGAGAGTTTTACATCATCAGGAAAATCCAACACTTCACGAACAAGTGCTTCAGAAATAATAATCGGCTTTTCTTTGCCATTTAGTTTAACAACCGAATTGATCACTTGGCTCTCTTCGTCATAAGTTGCCTTTTCCCAAAAACGTTTGATATGAGATCTAAACACCAGATGTTGATTCGTCAAAGCTTTTTGTATTGGCAACCTTCTCATAAATTCCAGAATACTCCTGAATTCAGACAACTTTGGATTCTTTTCCTCATCAAAATCACAGCAAACGTTGTGCAATGGATCAAAGATCACATTTGAAGCCTGAAAATCAATACAATACAAATAAATCAAACATTTTGAAAAATTTTCTCATCAAATATCATTCAAGCGAAATCACTTAACATGAAATAACATTTCAAGTGAAATAACATATTTACATGAAACAACATTTTAAAGCGAAATCACTTGTTTTATAAGAAATGTCATTTTTAAGCGGAATGTCGTTTCAAGCGGAATCAACTGATTTCCAAGAAAATCAGTTTCAAGCAGAATCATGAACAAAAATTTTTCAAAGTATTTCTGATGATGAAATTAAGCATCTGGGTTTGTTCATCAGTGAATTCCGAGCAAGTGGGTGTCATTTTTATCCATTAAGCACCAATAAACAACCCTAGATCTAAGTCCGAAGTTCTGTTCTACGTTGTTCAAACTGAAAACATAGATCTGCAACAATCAATCATACTACAACTTATCTACAACAAATTCCAACCATACATATGTGTTTATCGTTCATTTTAGAGCATTATTAATCCTAGATCTAAGTGTTTGAGACTGTTCATCGCCGACACATCAAAAATATCTCAGATCTGGGTCAAATTGATCAGAAATCTCACCTTTCCCATGATAATAGTTGTACCAACCAACTAAACTCAAGAAATCTAACACCAATCGGACAGAGTAACGGCTGTAAAACGAGGGTTTTGAGATTTTGCTTAAAATCGCCGGAGACGTGACTTTGAAGCGAAATAACATAAATGAGCTATTCAAGCGGAACCCCCTGCTATTTATAGATCACCTGATTTCGCTTGAAGTGGCATTGAGACAGTTCAAGCGGAATAACCACTCGAGCGAAATAACATGTTGAAGCGGAATAAGAGTTTTTCAAGCGAAATAAACTTTTCAAAATTTCAAATTTTTAACTTTTTCAGATTTTACCGACACACCCAGTTAACCAAGTCCAAGTTAATGACCCTGGTCAACTGTTTAGCCTGCCAAGTCCAAATTAATGACCCTGGCTAATCAAATTATGAAGTTTGCTGACTTTCTGAAACAATTTAAGTTCAAGTTAATGAACTTTTAAACTTTTAAGCAATTACCGATCACTTTTTCACAATCTTCTGCTTACCCAACCCTCAAGATCCAGACATGTTCAGCACTCAAGACTTTGATCATCTGATCCCCAACGTCTGTTATCGAAAATAAGATGAAAAATAAAATCTTTTTGGATTTGAATATTATAAGCAGAATACAGTACACACAATATTTTTGTGAGCGTGTTAGGAGATCATATCAGCTGCCGACAAGACACAAGTACCGTTAAGCTTGATTACATTTTTAGTATTAAACAGTTTATATTGATTGCCGATATACTGATCCTCTTAAATTTTCACACAAAGTTCAATCTGTTCAGGATACATATTAAGTTTTTTAAGGCTTAACTTTTATATATGTACCACCTCAGAAAATACTCCCGTATCCAGATCCCAATATTCAGTCTTACAGGTGAGTATACCTAGATGATACCTGTAGGGGGTTAAATTGCGAGACCGTGAGAGCTCAGGTCAGAACTTCCATTCAGCAGAGAGATGACGGTTCGTCTTTTGGTGGGTCCCCTTTAGAGGATCTTTTTTACAACAGCACTGATTATCAATTTTATTGTTTCATCATTTTTGCTGAGGGCGGCGCTATATTTCAAGAAAGCAGTAAAGTATTCTCCGGGGACTAGGCCATTGCTTCCGCATTATCAGAAGTCCCAGGATAATACCCCAGATATCACTAAGCATAAAGACTAAATATCTCAGAAAGAGGGACCTTTCAAACAAGATTTCGGGGGTTACCCATATATCCGAGAGATTTTCCCCACATAAAAGCAAAAAATTTTATGTTTATATCCCAAACAAACCTACTAAATGTGTAAAAACCTATCGGCATATCATCTGCAAGACTGCTTAACACATTTTTACATTACATTTCTTTAGCGTACTGCACTATCTATCTGATGTACTATCATTTCCCCTTTTTACACAAACTCATTTTTTACTTTTTCAAATGTTTTTGGATTTTGAAATTTTATCATGTTTTTGTATTTTTCTGCAAACTTTCTCCCCCTAAAAACAAAGACATATTATTGTGTTTTTGTTTTTATCAAAAGCAGAAAATAAACTGTTCAAAAACTTGACAACATAACGTGGATCACATCAGATCGCCGTCCTCCTCGGCTTCACACTCGATTACCCTCCCAGAAAACAGATTTTTCATCCCGTTCAATTTCAAAAGATAATTAAATCTTTTTCTATCAAAAGGTTTAGTATAGAAATCAGCCTTCTGTTCATCGGTATGTATATGTTCTATTCGGATTAACTTCTTTTCATAGCAATCACGGATGAAGTGATGCCGAATTTCAATATGTTTAGTTTTCGAGTGGTGAACTGGGTTTTTTGTTTTGTTAATAGCCGCTTCATTGTCCACAAAAATCGGTGTGTTCAAGAACTGCAAAACCAAAGTCTCGCATCTGCTGTTGGATCCAAAGGATCTGAGAGCAACAGCTCGAGGCCGAAACGTATTCTGCCTCGCACGTAGAGAGCGCTACTGAGGTTTGTTTCTTGCCTTGCCAGGTGACCAATCGAATTCCAAAGAACTGACACCCAGCAGTGGTGGACTTAGCATTCTGCTTGCAACTACCATAATCTGAATCAGCAAAACCTGTGAGAGAGAAATCGCCAGACTTAGGATACCACAAGCCGATGCTTGGGCAGCCTTTCAAATACCGTAAGATTCATTTCACGATGGACAGATGTGACTGGCGTGGGCTTGACTGATATCGTGCACATAAGCAAGTCGGATACATGATATCCGGGCAGGAAGCAGTAAGATACATCAAGGATCCGGTCATTGACCAATACAGCGTCTCTTCCACTTTCTCTCCACTCTCGTCTGGGAAAATCCTGTGATTCTGAGCTAAGGGGGTTGATGCTGGACTAGATTGAGCCATGTTGAACTTCTCCAGAACATCGTTCACGTACTTTGTTTGGTGAATGAAGATTCCTTCGGGCATTTGCTCCACCTGAAGCCCTAGGAAAAACTTCATCTCCCCCATCGAACTCATTTCGAATTTCTTTTTCATGAACTTCTCAAAATCCTTACACAACTCATCATTTGTTGATCCAAAGATGATATCGTCGACATAAATTTACACGATCAAAAGATGTCCTGCAACCTCCTTGATAAACAACGTACTATCAACTGTCCCTCTGCTAAACCCGTTGGCCAGCAAATGTTTGGAAAGCGTCTCATACCAGGCTCTCGGGGCCTGGTGTAGTCCGTAGAGCGCTTTTTCAAGAAGATAGACTTTGTTCTTGTGTACTGGATCAGTAAACCCCGGCGGTTGACCAACGTACACTTCTTCTTTGATTTTGCCGTATAGGAATGCAGACTTGACATCCAGCTGGTATACTTTGAATCCTTCCACGATGCAAATGCTAGGAAGATTCTTATTGCCTCGAGCCTAGCTACAGGGGCATACACCTTAGTAAAATCGATCCCCTCCTGCAGGCTGAAACCCTGTACTACCAGTCGTGCTTTATTTCTTACAATCACGCCTCTATCATCTCTTTTGCATTTAAAGACCCACTTTGTCTTTATCAGCTTCTGATTTTCAGGAAGGTCTACTAATCTCCAGACTCCCAGTTTCTCGAACTGCTGCAGCTCTTCCTGCATAGCGTTCACCCAGCTGTCTTCAGTCAAAGCTTCTTTATACGTTCTGGGTTCAATCTGTGAGATAAAACATTTAAGTGAGAATTCTTCCTGTAAAGGAGCAACAGAAGTATAAAAACAAGTAAGGGCTCTGTTGATCTGATCTCTCGTCTTTACTCCACTCTGAAGATCTCCAATAATCTGCTCTGAAGGATGATAAGATAGAGTTCGTGGCATGACATGACACTGTCAGGCACATTCACTTCCGATTGCAGATTCGTGATGTCTAGATCACCGGTGTGATCCTCAGCTTCAGTCATAGCAACATTTGGATCCTCATCAAATATCGGACTGTTTTCCGAATCTGAGTCATCGGATTGATCAAATGATGGAGCTGGTTCCTCTGGTGGTTCATGAGTTGTTCCACTGGGATCGGCCTCGTGATCGTTTATACCAGTTGTAGGAATGTTTGTACCCACATCAGGTTGAGAAACCACCAACGGTCTAGGTATCTGATCTTGTACCATGGATTGCTGTTGTTGGTATAAGTAAGCAAGTTCCTCTTCACTCGGCTCTGTCGGCAGTTGGAAAGACTCCCAGAGTTTGTCGTAATCGAAAAGCAAGCTTTGTCTGGGAAGTTGCGGTGGAGCCGTATGCTTCTGACAATCTACATGCTGAACTTCAATTACCTTCTTTAGACATGGAACGAATACTCTTTTTAGCGGACTCGCAAATCCAACAAAGAAACCCTCATTACTCTTCGCACCAAACTTTCCATCTTGATCAATGAAGGTACACGGTGATCCAAACGGCTCTAAAAACTTCAAATTTGGCTTGTAACGATGAAGAAGTTCAAAACACGTTTTCTTGTATTTCTTCACAGTTAGAACTCGATTCAATATATAACACGCCGCTGCCACAACTTCACTCCAGAAAAATATTGGTAACTTGGAATCGGCTAGCATCATTCGAGTTATTTCAATGATGGTACGGTTCTTTCGTTCAGCTACACCATTTTGCTGTGGAGTGTATGGTGCACTGAATTCATGAAGAATTCCCTTCTCGTTACAGAACTCGAGCATGCGATTGTTCTTAAACTCCGTTCCATTTTCACTTCTTATTCTCCGGATTGGCAATTTGTAGACCGTTTCCATCTTCTTGAAAAAGAATCATCAAAGACTCAAATGTTTGATCTTTCCTCTCAATGCACACCACCCAAGAAAATCTATAGAAGTCATCAGTGACTACTACACAGTATAAGTCTCCGCTGATGCTTTCCACATTGACAGGTCCAAAGAGATCCATATGGAGTCTCTCGAGAGGCATTCTGATTGAATTCAACAACTTCTGTGGGTGTGACTTCTTTGTCTGCTTTCCCTTCTTGCATGCTACACAATCATCATTCAAATGAAAAATTTTCAAATTTACACCTTCAACTAAATCATTGTGCACAAGAAAATTCATTTTACGCACATGAATGTGGCCCATCTTTCGATGCCACATTATCGACTCTTTTTTTGTTGCTTTGGTTTTAGACACAAAACATTGTTTCTGATGATCTGTTGGTGTTGCGACACCCATATCAAGAATATATAAATCATTTTCTCGTGGTGCTCGCAACAACACCATTTCCTCAGGAATTTTGAAACCAGGTTTTAAGACTAAGCATTCATTTTTAGTGAAATATACTGTAAATGACTTGTCATAAATCTGTGAGATACTCAGCAGATTGTTTTCAAGTTCTATTATGTAGTTCACTTTATCAAACGAAATGACTCCATTCGTTAGAGTCCCTTGACCAACAATCCTTCCTCCCTAATTCCCAGCAAATCCCACATATCCTCCGTTGATCGCTTTAACGTCATAAAGCAATGCTAGCATTCCGGTCATATGTCTTGAAGCTCCACTGTCCATTATCCACTTCGAGATGAACGACTTCGGAAGCCCCTGCAATCATCACATACAATTTATTCAAATAATGAGGCCCATGACTTCTTAACAGTTGAAATGCTACCAAAAACAAGATCACAATCCACTTCAACTTTCGGAATACTAAAAATGACATTTGGGATCAAAGGTTTGACTTTTGATTTTAAATTTTCTTTCTTAATCGGTGGAAACTCTTGAAGTAACTTATCAAGTTCAAATTCAAGTTTATCCACATCATTTTCTAAAACTTTTGGTTCAGTTTTCAAAATACTTTCCATCTTTTTCTCTTCAACTGACGATTTTGGTTTTGCAACCCATGATTGATTCTCAAAAACTTTCATTTTTGGATAAATCTTTGAAGCCTTTTGGACTTTCGAAGACTCGCCAATCTCAAAAGTTGATTTTGACTTTTCTTCGGGCTTCAGAGATTCACCTCTCTTCAAAATACGAACCGGTGAAATCATTGGTTTTTTACCCTTGTTATCAGTTGGAGTTTTAGGTCGGGGTTTTTGCAAAACAAGTTTTTCAAATACTTTCATGCATTGTTTGGCCATATGACCAATCTCATTGCAGCGATAACAAACTCTTTTGTCATATTCGACAAAAGTTGATTTGTACGACTCTTCTTTCAGCTTCTTCGCTGCATTGAAGTCATCAATGGCTTTTTCACTGAAAATATACTCTTTTTCAGCATCAACACTTGGACCAACAACAAAAACATCATTCATCGTTTTCTTTGGCTTGACATTCTGCTTAGCCATTTTCTTTTTAAATCCAATTCCTTTGTTTTTAAAATTGTTTCCATTTCTCTTGTTGTTACCACCATTTCCCTCCCACTCTTTCTTTCTCGAGTTGTTAGGTTGTGACTTAACAAAAGACCTTTTGGGTTTTGAAAAGAACTCTTTGTTGTTTACCTCGGAAATGTCAATTTCGACCAATTTAAACAACTTTTCAACATTCTCAATTCTAGCATTTTGGAGCGGATACTCAAAATCAGAATAAAGCTTGTCAGTTACAATCATTGTGTAAACCACAATAATCGGATCATCATTCTTCACTTTGTCTGATTTTGGTATGAATCTGTTTAAAAAGTTACCATCTTCTTCAGAATCAGAAATCGAATTCTCAAAATGAGTTTTCACAGTCTCAAACTCTGAGTTATCACTCTCTTCGTCTAACACTTGATCAACAACGGTCTTAATAACCTGTGACTCATTGTCAGTATCAGACGGAGAAAATGTAACATCAATACTCTCAGGTAACTCATTCTCAATGGTTTTCAGTTTGAGATTCAATGCAGCTTCCACCCCATCTGGATACTTTTGAGTGTAATGATTCCACATTGGGGGTGGAACACTGTTAAAGACAGGTGTTGCATTTGGTTGTTGTGGGATAATCTGTTCAATTACATATGAAGATGAAACATAACTCATCAACTTCTTATCAATTCTTTCATTCTCAATTTTTGTTAACTCCAATTCTTTTTTCAATGAAGCAATTGTGTCCAAATGAAAGTTGATTTCTACTTGTTTATCAAACACTGTTGATTTTAACAATTTTGTGGCTTTGTCGTTTTCAAGACTCTCTTTTTGAATCATTTTAATAGATTTAGCCAACTTGTCATAAGCTTCTTTTACTTCATTTAGGTCAAATTTAACCTCATCAGTATGTTGTTTCAATTCTTGAAACTTTTTTTCTTTTTCAAGACATTCCATGCATGGTTTTGAACAGTTTTTGCATGAAGTTTCAGATATTGAATCAATCTTTTCCTCTTGCTCAAAATCAACATCTTGTTTACCGACATTATCATACTCTGATTCAGACACTCCTTTGGTTTTGACCTCCTCACTTTCAGATTTCCCGTCAGACTCCATTTGACCTGACTCTGTTTTGACCGACACACTTTCAACTGACTCAGTATCAACAGACTCTGGTTTTACAGATTCTGTGTCTACCTCTTTCAGCTTTGCCATTAAGGCCTTGTCAGTAATCTCTTTCAGTGTTTCTTCAGTCATTTCTTTGGAGACATCAATAATCTCTTCAATCGGAGCTTTCACAACATCATACTGTGGGTAAGATCCTGTTGTTGGCTCACTGAAATAACTTGCAAAAGAATTAACCACATTAGGAGGTATAATTGATTTTAAAGAACTCGCTAAAACCTCCTGTTTGGATTGATAATAGTAGACTTCTGCAACAATTTCTTCGAGAACAACTGAACTTTCTTCAGATACCTCTTCACTAACAACCTCTGTTTCAACAACACTTTCAGACACCTCTTCACTAACAACCTCTGTTTCACCAACACTTTCAGATACCTCCATAATCTCAACTATCATTGCTCTACTTTCACTGCCCGGGATATACTTATCCCAACTGAAACCTTCAGCTACCTTTTCATCATCTTGATTAACTATGAGAGCTTTTTCCGGCTTGTTCTCGATCTGAGGTCTTTGAACGACATGTTGTTGATTTATCTTGTGATAGATCGCCTGTCTGTAGTAATCATTGGTAAAAGGATTCTGATGATTATTGACCTCTCTATTAGGACACTCCCGCTTAAAATGCCCTTTCTCTTTACATCTGAAACAAGTCACTTTGGACTTATCAAAAACAAGCTTTTGATCTGGACCTGGCAAACTGTTTTGGCCTGTAATTTCCATAAACCTTTGGGCTCTTCTAACCAAACTAGCCATCCCCCAGTTAATATCAATAAATTCTAACTCCTCTGGATCGATTTGGTCGTAATCCTCCTTCGTCATATCTGGATTACCGATCCTCCCTGCTACCAACCTCTCATATGACTCCAGCACGGAAGCTAACAGTCCAATGTGTTGCTTAGCAGCTGCTTCTGTAAACTCTTGTCCATTCTTGATGTTTACAGCAATGTTACACTGTATCCCAGAAACATATCCCTGATTGTTCGAGCTTGAAGAGCTTTGTGGAGACATTTGTTCTGAAGTCTTGGGATTCGGCTCATAACTTGTAAACGGTGAAGGCTTGTTGTTGCTTGATGTACTAGACGAAGCACCAGATGTTAAATCTGCACTAAACCCTGTTTGAATCTTCGGGCTTAGATTCGTTGTTGCCGGAGAACTGCCTTTGTAATATAAAGAAACATCCTGTTGAACATTTGTAGAATTCATCTGTTTAATCTTTGTTAATTCTAACTCATGTGCTTCGATCTTCTCTATGAAACCACTAAGATTCAAATTAGCAAAATTTGTATTGTTCTTTAACACCAGAAGATAAGTACCCCATTCATCGTATGGCAATGCATCTGCCAATTTATCGATCCACTCCTCATTAGTCTTGGTTATCTCCAATCTCCCCATCTCCACAACTAGATGACAGTATCTTTCAATCAATTGTTTTGTAGTTTCATCTTTCATACCAGTGAAGATGTCAAATTGTTTCTTTATCAAAGCCTTTTTGCTTTTGATCATGGCCACACTCCCTTTAAACTTTAATTTCAGTGACTCCCAAATAGATTCTGAATTATCCTCATGTTGCAACAACACCAAGATATCCTCTTTAATCGCCTGTTGAAGAATACTCACCATCTTTTTCTCAGCTTTGAAATCTTCTTGTTCAGTTTGTGTCAAACTACCAATCACTTTCACATGACCCAAACCATCTACTGGAGGAACATATTTCGCTTCGATCTTCATCCAACACTCGAAGTGGTTTGCTTAAACCCATGTCTTAAACCTTCCAGACCAACCGGAATACTCATCGATATTCATCAGTTTAGGTGGTTTCTGCATCGTTTCGAGCTCATTCTCCATATTCACGTTTTGTACTATACTGCATGGGTTTTGTGCTGCTGTCATCCCACCGCCGGCAGAGAAGTTATAAAAATCTTGATTTTCCATTTTATGAAAACAGTTTACGAACAATTTTTCAAGTTTTGAAAACAGGTTTTATACGAAATCAGACTTTTGAACGAAATTACGAACACAATGCACTATCACAAAAAAATCAGATCCTCTCAAACGAAATTATGTTTTAAGCAAGATTAACTTTTTCAAACGAGATCACTTTCAAACTAGATGACTTTCAAATGGAATAGTACCTTTAAACGGAATAGAGTGCCATTTTCAAACGGAATTGACCAACAACCTCTTTTCAAACGAAATCAGCCAAGACCTTCAAACGAACTCTATTTTCAAACAAAATAAGATATTTCATTTGAAATTGCAAGAATTTTTTCAAATGGAATTGTTATTTCAAACGAAATAACCTCAGATTTTCAAACGAAATACGATTTTTCAAACGGAATATCTTGGCTTCGTTCAAACGAAATAAGGTTTATGGTCCATTTATGTCACTTTTAGCACGAATTTTGATCTGATTCTCTCAAGGGTTTGTTAAAACACACTTTTACATACACTGTCAAAAACTCAGTCCATTTTGTCTGTTAAAATGTCCAGAAATCCAATTTTGAGTAGAAAACGCTACTGATTCAAGTGTATTGGCTCATAACTAGCTCTGATACCAATTGAAGGATCGTTTTACCGACCGAGTGAGTCAATTAAAGTCAATACACACTGTTTGAAAGGCGGAATCAATCAAACAGAGCTGAATCAGTACAGAATTGAGTAGAAAACAGAGAATATCACTTTAACACACGTTTCTCATTAATATTTCACTAGAAAATCCGGCAGCAGTTCGGTATACAACTTGTGATTCCGTACCTAATGAGAAACAACACTTACCTATATCTAGGCATGAGGTTTTGCTTGAAATGACAAATGTCATTTCGAGCGAAATAACAACTTCTGATTTCGCTTGAAATGACCAAGTGTCATTTCAAGCGAAATTACATCAATTTCACATAAAATTACATTCAGACCCCTAATCTTTACATATCTGACACTATTGACCTCTATACATCATGACCTAGACTTAAGACGTAGGCTTTAGACATCGTGCATCAACAACTATGTGTTGGATAGTACTATTATCCACTTGATTTCCATTATTATTGATGCTCGGATTCTCATTAACCAAGTTAATGTTACTCTGGTTATCGTTATTCAGATTTCCTTGATTTCCTTCGTCGGCCATCTGAATTTTAATCATTTACCACATATTAATATCACAAAATAATATTTAATATAGCCAGTCACATGACATGCATTTTTGGGTCAAAAGCGTCGATCTTTGCGACTTTACTCTATTCATATAATATGCATCTATTACACACCAGCACTGAAATTAAAATTACAATACCGACCGAAATTTAAAGTTACATTACTAATAATAGGCATCCGTAGTTTTTTTTTCATACACATACACACATATTATAATTATTATTATTATTATTATTATTATTATTATTATTATTATTATTACTACCGTTTCCACCATCACATTCATGGGTATGGATTCATCCAGAAATCCATGTACTTCCAGACGAGTCGCTCTTCCACCTGTCTCATTCTTTCACTACTTTCTAAAATTTCCTCACCAAATGTCCTAAGTTCTTGCACGTTTTCTGCACTCATTGGGGGTGCAGGTTCTAGGACTGGGTTCGGAATCTGGGGTGCAGGTTCCTGGTATGGAGGTGTACGGGCCTGAAATTGGTAAGGATTTTCTAAAATCTCACTAATGAATACATCGTGGTAATAGGGATCTAAAGGATCCAAACTTGGGTAGGCTCCTAGGTTCGGTATAGGTATGTCTTTGTGTATCGAGTAGCGTTGCACATAGTCCCTAACGTCATCCCACCATGGGTCATAATTTGGGTCTAATGGATTTGGTGCTGGTATCCTAGGTATTTCCTCCGGGTTGAAATCATGCATTTCTACTTGATTTTCAGGGTTTTCCATTTCCATTGGTTGGTCAGGAATTGGTGGTTGTGGTTGGGGTGCTATCATTTGTTCCAGGTTAGGGTCAGCTGCAGTGGTTGCTAGGATGTGGATATTGGCTATACCCCTATTAAGCATATCCTGGGCATAGGCATCTGTTTCTCTTTTGGCAGCGGCTAGTACTCTCTGGTCTTGTAACTTTTTCATACGCTTCCTACGCTCATGTGCCCCTCGACTGAACCATCCTCTCTTTTTCTGAGGGAATGGCTCCTCGGACTGAGCTTTAAACATGAATATTCCTTCTTCTGTATCAGCAGAGTACCCTGAGAGGACAGGCTGAGAAGAGGAGGTTCCTTCGCTTCTAGGCGAACCAGACAATTGACGATACGCGTCAGATGGTCCTTGGTCACTCATACTGTAAACTAACAAATAGTCAAATAACACATAACAAGAAAATACAATTATGCACGTATTCCCGTAATTATTTCCTAACAATTTAAATTCTGATGTCAGCAGAACGCTTATGTGGCTGAATCAGTGGCTTAGCTCTGATACCACCTTCTGTCACAGCCCCCGTCCCCCTATTAAATACGGGAACGGGCGGTTGCGAGCGAGTTTCGGTGGTATCTGGTATTGTCTAATTTGGCAGCGGAATTTTCATCAGGACCGTAGTTAGGAAATATTGGATCAGAGTAAAACCACATTTTCATAATATTAAACACATGGGATAAAACCCAAGTTTGCAGTACACACATTTTCATAGGAATAAATCCTATTTTTATTTAATAAAAGCATCTATTTCTTTTTAGGTAACTTTATTGCCACTTTTCCAATCCTTCAGTGCTGTCCAGCTGGCTTCTATTTGGCTTTCACATTTTGTTACCTGAAACGCGTTTAAAAACATTTTGTCAGTGGGAAATACTGGTGAGTGAATCCCAGTTTAATCAAGTTTAAATAATCCATTGTACAGTATTGAGGGCGATCTCGCAATTACATTTGTTTCCAAGTTATATCAATTAACATCCATGGTACTGTCAGACCCGACTTGTGGAAATGTTACCCCTCGCAAGGCAGTAACATAACTTTGTATACAAAACCCCAACATACTCATGATAATTGTATTCTTACAAATACTCAATAACTGCTTAATATATAATTAATCGTGTGAGGTTTTGTAAAAACAGTTAACAAAAAGGAGATTACTCAGAAAAAGGTTTACACAAAAAGAAGGATTACTCACATTGCTGTCTTAGGTTATCCTTTAGGGTTTCCTGGTAACAATCTATAATTTACACAAATGCACACGTGTTAGTATAATAACCCATTTTAACATTACTAATACCCTCCCTGAGACGGCATTCCAACGACTACATCGGACTGAACCACGACAGGCGTTACGGAACCCTAGATCAATCAGGCCGAGTATCTAATACGTATCCATGGGTTATGATACTTACAACGGAGCAGAACTTCGCTATTTAGGGGGTATTATACCCGACTATAGCTTATACTATCAGAAATTCATTGAGAGAGAATTGAAATTGAGCGACGTAAACTGAAGGCCCAAGCTCCAGCTTTATCGGGGCTGAGTTTGGGTTTCTCGCGGCCCGCGTAAAGAAAGACAAGGGGCTACGTGGCCCGCATCAACGCTGGTCAATAGCGTAGCTGATCCGGGTCAGCTAGTAGGTTCAACACGAGTTGGGCACGTGTCAGCACCGGGCAACGCCACATTTTTGGCCTCTTGCGGCCCGCGTAAGGGTTAAGGGGTCTTTTACGCGGCCTGCCTAAACCCCCAAAAATTGATTTTTTAATTATTTTTAATAATATTCAAGGTATTCGGGATCCGTTTTCGCGTATGGGGTGTATTTTAGGATATATTGGGATATTTTAAAATATATTAGGGTGTCGGAAAATTTATGAGGGTATCGGTTTTCTTTAGGGTTGTTATAACTTGTCTGAAGAATTACACTATGAATTGACTTATAAATAAATGAAGAAAACAATAGAGTTGGGGTTTTACTTGGTAGAGATATAGAGAGTTTTGGGAGACTCTGGAGGGTGGCTGGCGAGAACAATAGCAACGGCCGGTTGGACGTGCATAAGCTCCTCGCCGTTGTCAGCGTCGATAAGAGGTTCACCGGCGTCCGATCTCTCGGTGAAAAATCATAGTCTTCCTGTTGCCATTATTGATTCTAAAACCCTAGGTCAGCTGGTTGGCTGGGTTTGTTTTCGTTTTTAAGTTAGTGCAACGATTGATTCTGGCCGGTAAAAAAAAGGAAATCATTTAGGATTGAAATCGGAAGAGGGATTGGTTGGGAGGGAAATTTTTGGTGAAAATGATACAAATTCATAAAAGAAAAATCAATTAGGGGGAGTTAAAATTGGATGCCAGATCAAACTTGGGAGAAATTTTTGGATGACAATTTGAAAGCATTAATGGGGTGTTTGGCCTAGCTTTTTTAACAAAGCTTATAGATTTTTTTTTGCTTTTTTTTTACAAAATAAGCTTAACTTGGTTTTGGGTTTAGCTTTTTAAGCTTATACGTTTATTAGCTTATATAAGCTAATTTGAAGATGTTTTTTTAGCTTATTTGAATAAGCTTATTTGTGTAAAGGCATATGATAGAAAATAAGTTATAAGCTAATCCGAACACTTAAAAAAAGCTTATCAAATGATAGAAAATAAGCTATAAGCTACTTTAAAATATAAGCATAAGCCAAAAATTAAAAGTTAGGCCAAACACCCTCTAAGATCCATTAAGACCAGTAATATGGTCCATCAAGACACGTAAGATCAACTAGTGTCCATAAAGATCCATAAAGGCCCAATATGGTCTACTCATGTATGATCTACTATTGTCCATTGTGATCCATTAGGGCCCAATATGGTCCACTTAGACATGTATAATCTACCATTGTCAATTGTGATCCATTAAGGCCTAACATGGTCCATTATGACATGTGTGATCTCCTATTGTCCATTGTGATCCATTAAGTACCAATATGGTCCATTAAGACATTTATGATCTACCATTGTCCTTTATTATCTATTAAGGCCCAACATGGTCCATCAAGACATGTATGATCTACTGTTGTCCATTGTGACCCATTAAGAGCCAATATGGTCCATTAAAGCAAGTATTATCTACTATTGTGCACTATGATCCATTTAGGCCCAACATTGTCCATTAAGACATGTATGATCTAATATTGTCCATTGTGATCCATTAAGACCCACTATGGTCCATTAAAACATGTATGATCTACTATTATCCATCGTGCTCCATTAAGGCCTAATATGTTCCATTAAAACATATATGATCAACTATTGTCCACTTTGATCCATTAAGGGACATATGGTCCATTAAGACATATACGATCCACTATTTGGCCGTTGTGAATTATTTAGGCCTAATATGGTCCATTAACACATATATGATCTACTATTGTTTATCGTGATCCATTAAGGCCCAGTATTGTCCATTAAGACTTGTACGATCTACTATTTGGCCATTGTGAATTATTTAGGCCCAATATGGTCCATTAACACATATATGATCTACTACTGTCTATCGTGATCCATTAAGGCCCAATATTATCCATTAAGACTTGTACGATCTACTATTGTGCATTGTGGTCGATTGACACATATATGATCCATTATTTGTCTTTGTGATCCATTTAGGCCCAATACGGTCCATTAAGACATGTATGATCCACTGTTGGTCCTTGAGATCCACTAAGGTCCAATATGGTCCATTAAGACATGTATGATCCATTATTGGCCATTGTGATTCATTTAGGCCCAACAAGGTCCATTAAGACATGTTTAACTACTATTCTCCATTATAATCCATTAAGGCCCAATATGGTCTATTAATACATATATGATTAGGGATGAGCTCAGTATCGGTACGAAAAAACCGCTACCGAAAATCGTCAACTATGGGTACAGGTACCGGTACTGAAAATGTTCGGTACGATACTCTACGTTACCGGTATTTGAAAATTAAACTCGGTGTAATATTAGTACCGTACCTAAAACGCCAAAAAGTGGGTATCGAAAATAATTCGATACGGGAAATTTGGCACTAGTACTAATTTTGCATACATTAAAAATGTATATAAACGTAACTAATATGCATACTCTTACATATTATTAAGAAGAAAACGCATATGGTTAGAATATATAACATTAATAATAGGATAAATTTTTAAATATGTAGTAAGATTTTTTTTTGTTTTATAATATTAACTAATATAATTTTTCAAATGAGAATATTAATTGAGAGAGGAGTTTTGAATGAAATATTTTGGTGGGAAGTTTTAGAATGAAATATTTTGGGGGAAGTTATTTTGGGGGTAAGTTTAACTTTTAGGATGAAATATTTTGGTTGGAAGTTTTAGGATGAAATATATTGGTGGGAAGTTTTAGGATTAATTATTTTGAGGGAAAATTTAAATTCTAGGATAAATATTTTGGTGGGAAGTTTTAGAATGAAATAATTTTGGGAAATTTTTTAATATATTGTAAGTTTAACATTTAGTCACACATTTTTTCATGACATTTGATAACATTTAGTCACACATTTTTCATGAAAGTAAACAAAAGTGACAATGATGTGATGAATGTTATGTAAAGGCCAATGATTTTTTCTTAAAATTTTAAGTGTAGATATTGTATAACCTTTGGTCACAGAAAATAATATACTGTTAGTACATATGTATGTAGCTTCCGTCTACATCGAGTCTTATGTATTTTGTACTGTGTATGTATTTTTGTATATGTATGTATATGTATGTTTGTGTAACTGTTAAAGTGAAATCTGTCGGACGACTAGTGTCATCCGAACGGATGGCCATCCGAAAGGATTGCCATCCGAACGGATGGCCATCCGACCGGGTGACCATCCGACCGGGTGACACTATCTCCTTCCCTGATTGCCTATAAATAGTAGGCTAGTGGTAGTTGTTTAGCACCTTTGGCTGATCATTGTAGCGAAGCTCTGTCTGTCTGACTTTCTACCGGAACATCTGTATTTTCACCATCATTCAATGAAATTAGACATGTTAAGTGTTGAAACTGTTGTTCGTGATTCTCAGATGGTGTCGCGGGATTCCGCACCTCGACACTGTTCGATTCCGCTACGTTCTATAGCTAAGAACAGATCCAGCAGGCGTGGCCTAACAAGTGGTATCAGAGCTACCGGAAGCTGAATCGGAGATTGCAACGACATTTCACCGAGATTTCATCCATTTTCTGCAGATTTCTGTCAAATCTCACCGGAGACTTTGACAAATTCTTCTTCTTCTCCTTCATTTCTTGCAGTTTTTAAATTTTCACACCTTAATACCGGAAAAACACAAAATTAAGCAAGATTTCACGGACGAATTTGATAAATTTTGATATCATTCGAATCGGAATTGAACATAGAACAATCCTACAAAGTTTCATTGAAAAAATCGGACTAAAACTGAATCAAATCGATCAAAAACTATGTCGAGTTCTTTGCACAAGATGACGTCATTCACCCGATCGGATAGCTATCCGATCGGATTAGACTAGATTGTTCTTGATATACTCGCTATCGTCATAAACTCGTTCGATCGGATCACCATCTGATCGGATTATTTTTGTGATTTCAAGTTTTAAAGGTTCAAGTGTCACTCGATCGAATGACCAACCGATCGGATCACCATCCGATCGGATAGCCATTCGACACCTGTGCTATCCGACACTTGCTATCCGACACTTGTGCTATCCGATGATTGTTACTTGGTTCATCACATACTTGTGTCATCCGATCGAATCGCCATTAGATCAGATCAACATTCGACCCAAGTGCAGTAGTTTCAAGTTTTTGAAAGTTGTGAAATTTTTCTAAGTGTTTGAATTTTTCAGGTGTTTTCAAGATGGGAGACGAATTCCTAAACCCATTCAGTGATGTCTTTGCATACAACACCGGAGATGCATCGACAAATACAACCACCAATACCAATCCAAACCCGAAAAAGGCGATCGCAGATTCTCTTAGTGTCGACAACGCCTAAGGAACGTATAACAAGCCGCCGAAGCTGATGGCGATTGAAGACTACAACCGACGGGCATACAAGTTTGATAGTTGGTTGAAAGCTTTTGCTTACCTGAGTTGGAGGTGTATGAAAAACGGTTATGATATTGGAAGAAAAGATTATGAAAACTTGGCTGAAAATGAACAAGAGTTGTTTATTGCTGAACAAAAGTGTATAGCCCTGTTACATCAATCCGTCAGAGATGATATTATTTCTTTGATTAGATACGACAATTCAAAGGATTTGTTGGCTAAACTAGAAAAGAAGTGTATTGGAGGAGAAGAGATTGTGAAAAATAAGAAACGTCTGTTGAAAAAGGAGTTTGACTTATTTGCATGTATGAAAAATGAAAATGTGTTAAAGATGATTGAGCGGTTTTGCCATCTAAAGTTAGAACTCGTCAGACATGGGATCACAATTACCGAAGAAGAGATGGTTGAAAAGTTATTGGAATCTCTGCCAGATGAGAAAGATTGGCAATACTATGGTCTGGTTCTGAAAAACACAAAAGCAATGTCAGAAATGACAGTTGACTGGTTGATTGAAAGATTTGAGACTCATGAGTTGGAAATCAAGAAAATGAACAAAGTAAACAACACCCCATATCAACAGAATGTTGATCTCTATTACAGGTGTAGTATGATTCCGAAAACCAAGTCACCAAAAACTGCATTTTCTGCTGAAAGTTCAAACATGGTGACTCAAGAAAAGAAAAGCAGCAGTTCTCTACCCAACAGTGATTATCATGGAGGTTCTTCTTCGTCTGTTCCAGGGAATCAGCAACAACAAAATGTTCCCAAAAATGTGTTTCAATGTAACAACGCTGTGAACCTGAACAACGCTCAAAACTTTAATGAAGAGATAGCGAAACAACAAATGGTGTTTCTTGCTTCGATCATAGAATCATATGAAATTCTGGTCGCCGTAAAAATCAGAAATACAAATCTGACAATAGAAGATTATGACCAGATTAATCCGGAAGAGATGGAATTAATCGATATACGTTGGTGCATGGCTAGCGTAATCAGTAAATCACAACGGTTTATGGAGATCACGGGAAAAGTTCCATTGGAGGGCCTTCGACAAAACTGGGTTTTGATAAATCAAAGGTGACCTGCTTCAAGTGTAAACAAAAGGGGCACTTCAAGCGGGAATGCAGAAACTCAGCAGCGGATCAAACAGCTAATCCTTTTCATGACGACTACTATAAGAAAGCTGTTTATCACCGAAATCGTGAAGAGCCGCCCAGAATGAAGCAGATCGAGGAGACTCCAAAGGAGAAGTCGAGAGCTTTAGCGGTGATTCAAGATGATGAAGGATTCTATTGGAGTGATTTCTTACCAGAAGATTATGTAGTTGGTTTTGCATTCATGGCACAAATTCATCCAAAAGAAGACACACGAACTGAAGAGCAAAAATACAACTATCGAAAGATGTTAGCATTACATATGAAGGATAAAATCTATGCCGCTTGGAAAGAAGCCAAAAGAGCAAATAGATGGGATCCTGATCATGAATGCTATTTAGATCCGAAAGGCAACATCATTGTAGAACCATCATCTGTCAAACTCGAAACTCTCATAGAATCTTTAAAGCAAGAAGATGAAAAGAGAGAGAGATACTGCAAAGAAAGCCGAAGAAGAAAGGCTAAAGTCAATGAAGGTAGACGATGGGATCATCGATACTAAAAAAGAAATGACGGCAGAAAACCTGACAAAAATGGCCGACAAAGTGCTTATGGCAAAGGAACTAGAGGTAGATTCCAAATCTGCGTCTGAGTCAACCACCATGGTCAGTAGTAGTGGTTCAACCAATGAATCAGGTAAGACTGACTACGCTAAAACAGAGAGTGATTGCAAAAATTGCATGAAAGAATGCAAAGTTTGCAGCACACATGCGTATCTCACACTCAAAAAGACCCAAGATCTGGTTGAAAAAGTCGAAATGGTTGAAAAACAAATCTTAAATCGAGATAAACTGCTCAGAGCTTCAAATGAGAGAATAAAAGAATTAACAGAAAAGATTGAAAAAGATAAAACTGATGTTGAACGTTTTCAGAAAGAAAATGAGAAGTTAATTCTTGAAAACAGACAAATTTCTTAAAATTATGAGAAGTTGAAAAGAACAGTAAAAGATTCTGATGAGCGAAATGGTAAAACTTACAAAAAAAATGTTTATTTGTCTGGAGTTCTTCAGGCAAAAGAAAGACAAATCAACCAGCAATTGGACGAGATCGCAAATCTTAAGCTTCAGTTCCAGGAAGCTAAGATTGAGAATGAAAGAATCAATTTGAAACTGAACAGTTACAACTCCTCTAGCTTAGTTCTTCAACACATCGTTCCCAAACCAATTGGGAAGAACAAAGCTGGTGAAGATGTGTACTCGGATGGAACCGGGGTGGGTTATCATCAAGTTCCACCGCCTGTGTTAAACAACTTTTCAATGAAACAATCCAGGTTGGCTAATGAAGTTGAAACAAATCAGAAAACAGATGCTGAAAAACTTCCAGAAACAACTGATGTCACATTCACTTCATCGTCTGATGAAGATAGTGTTCAGTCTGAAGTCGTTAAGAATGTGGTTGAAAATGTTTTAAAATCAGACATTGATTCGACTGAAGATGAAGATTGTTTTCTAAACAACTACATTCCGAAATCAAAATCCCAAAACATCTCAAATGACGAACCTACTCTTGTCATGTACAAGATGTCTGGTTCTAATTAGTTGTATTCGGATTTTGAGTTCCCAATTGAAAATGTGAATGTTGACAAGTTGAAGAAAGTTTTCAAATTGGTTGAAATCGATGTTTCTGAAATTGAAGGGTTAAAGAGTTCTAAAAGGCTTTCGAATTTTGAAAAGGATAAATCTTACTATAAAAAACCTGTTGTACCACCATGTTTTAACAATAACAACCAAAACATATGGTCGGGTGGTTATCAGGGTGGTAAGAACAATCAAAAGAGGAACTTTCAAAATAAAAAGTTTGTCGAAAAGAAAGTGTTTGTGAAACGCTCAAGTTCACTTTCCGAACAAGAATCAGAAATCTTTTCGAAATCAAATGAAGAATTGTTTTGCAAAGAAGGCCTCACAGCCTCAGACTGAAGGGAAAAGACGGGAAGTTGACACCCGCACGTGCTTTAAATGCAATGAAGTTGGACACATCGCAGAAAGTGCACCAACTCAAAACCTAAGTCTGTGGTTGTTGAGAATCCAAGAAAGAAGAATGATGCCAAAGGAAAAGATCCAATGTTTGTTCAGAAGAAGATTTTGAAAAATGAAAACATCAAGGTCAAAACTGAACTTGTAAAACAGTCGGTAAAGAAAACTGATCAATTTTACAAACGGGTCGCTTCTCCGCAGCAAACTTGGAAGCCAAAATCTGAGGCTAAGACATCAAATGTTCAAAAACCAAAGGTTTCTGATTCTGAAAAACAATCATCTTCAACCAAAACGGTAAAGATGAATGTACCTTTGGACATTTATGAAAAACTTGAGAAACAAACTTCTACTTCACCCAAGAAGAAGTATGTTCCAAAGAAAGACCAACCATCTGGTCAACCTCTGAAAAACGAATTCTTTTTGTATAAAGAGGTTAAGGTTGGGTCTGAAGAAAGTCTTAAAATAAATGACAACAATTTCCCACCATTGTACACCACAACAACCCGCATCAAGCTACCCGAGTCGAAGGAGGCTTGGGTTGCTTCAAAATCTAACTGAATATTTGTGAAATGTGCAGGAGCTCCGAAGATCTATCTCACGATGGATTATGGATAGTGGAGAATCCAGGCACATGACAGGGAGAAAGACCCTGTTATACGATGTTAGAGGGTTCAACGGTGGATATGTCGGTTTCGCAGGAAATCAAGGAGGACGTAATATTGGTGAAGGAACATTATCAAATGGTGTTATCATGTTTGAAAGAGTCAACTACATAGCAGAGCTGGAGAATAATTTGCTTAGCATTTCTCAAATCTGTGACAGAATGTATTTGACACATTTCACTGACAAAGAATGTCTGATCCTGAAGCCGGGGTTTGTCATCCTCGAGGAGTGGATCATCATGCGAGCATAATGGGTTAATGATCTGTACGTGTTGGATATGAGCGTTGCTACGACTACCACGGGTCAACCCCAGTGCTTCGTGTCAAGAGCTACTGAAAAGGAGTCAGAATTGTGGCACCGAAAGATGGGACACATTCACCTACGCAAGATGAACTACCTAGTTCATAATGATTTAGTAAAAGGTGTTCACTTGAAGATTTTTCATCTTGAGGGGGATTGTCTCAATTGTATAAAGGGAAAGCAACGGAAGAAATCCCATCTAGGTAAAAAGATAAACTCTGTCTCGAAGCCACTAGAGAGATTTCACATGGATCTCTTCGGTCCTGTGAATGTCAAGAGCATTACGGTTGATCTCTATTGACTATTAGTCACTGTTGACTATTCGAGATTCTCATGGGTGACGTTCCTAAAGTCAAAAGACGAAACATTTGAAAATTTGTTGAGGTTATTCAGGAAGATAGAGAATTTGTACCGAGCTCGCATACAAAGATTACGAAGCGACAACGGTACTGAATTCAAGAACAACAGAATGGAGGAATTCTGTGATCGACGAGGTATACTGCAAGAATTCAACGCACCATACACTCTTCAACATAATGTATTCGCTGAAAGAAAGAACAGAACGCTGATTGAAACGGCGAGAATGATGCTAGCTGACTCAAAGTTACAATTAATTTCTTGGCAGAAGCAGTTTCAGCCGCTTGCTATACACTCAACAGGGTACTTACTGTGAAGAAGCATAACAAGACATGTTTCAAGTTTATCAACAATCGCAAGCCTAATCTCGAGTATTTAGAGCCGTTCGGGTTTCCCTACACAGTTCTAGATCCCGATGGCAAACTTGGTTCAAAGAGCATAGAAGGTATCTTCGTGGAGTATTCAAGTCCACTCAGACGAGTCTTTGTTCCAAGCCTCAAGCGGATCATCGAAGCACAGCATGTTGAATGTCAAGGCTATACTATGCCTCCACAGAAGCCCACAGACTCATGGCGATTCAACTACGATGCCTTATGGGTCTCATTCGAGTTAGAGGAAGAGCCAGAGTTCTTTGATGATTAGGATATTTTACGAGAATATGAAGCATCTTAGGAAAGATTTCCAGCAAGGTCTTCTAGACGTCAACAACAAACTTCCAATGATGATGAAGCTGGCCCAAGTAATACTGGAGAGAATGATGAAGTTCAGCAAACTCCGACTACTTCGGAACACGAGCCTGCTCCTGAAAATCAGATGGCATTCAATGATGATAATTCAGAATCTGATGATATTCCTACTTCTGATTGTGGTGATTCAGAGTCTGAGGGGGAGCGAATCCAATCTTCAGATTAGACAGTTCTTGACAATGAACAAGTTGCGGATCAGAACGTTACTAATTTGGAAGGCGAGGTGGATATTCCTGGCGAAGTTATGCCGAGGACTCTTTCATACCATCCCGAGGAGTTGATAATAGGAGAGCTGCAGTCAGACGTTCACACCAGAAGCCAGATTGACCATTACCTTACTTGCTTTTATACTAAAATAGCTCCATTACAAACTAAATTTTCACTCAGTTGTTTCATTTCGCAGATTGAGCCGCGAACCTATAAGGAAGCACTGACGGAAGATTCATGGGTCAATGCAATGCAGGAGGAGCTGAGTCAGTTCAAAAAGCTTGGTGTATGGAAGCTTGCGGACCTGCCTGGCGGACACAAGAAAATAAACAGGAAGTGGGTGTTTAAGTGTAAAAGAGACGACCGAGGAGTTATTGCCAGAAACAATGGTCGACTCATGGTCCAGGGTTTTAGTCAGCAAGAGGGGATAGACTTCACAGAGGTTTACGCTCCGCTTGCTCGTCTTGAAGCCATCAGAATTTTCCTAGCTTTTGCTTCATGGAAAGGTTTCGAAGTATATCCGCTAGATGTTAAGCCGGCATTCCTATACGGTAAAGTGAAAGAGGATGTTTACGTTGGTCAGCCACCGGGCTTCACCGACCCAATTTACAAAGATAAGGTCTACCTCTTGGACAAAGCACTGTATGGCTTGCATCAGGCCCTAAGAGCCTGGTACGAGACGCTCTCTCAACATTTGCTTGCCAACGGCTTCATCCGAGGCAAGGTGGACGCCACTCTTTTCAAAAAGGAAGTCGATGGTTATCTTCTGATCGTCCAGATTTATGTTGATGACATTATTTTCGGGTCGACAAACGAAGAACTCTGCAAGGATTTTGAGAAAGTAATGAAGCAGAAGTTCGAGATGTCTTCAATGGGTGAGATGAAGTTCTTCCTAGGGCTCTAGGTCGATCAAATGCCTAAAGGAACCTTCATACATCAGAAAAAGTATGTTTACGACGTTCTAGAGAAATTTGGGATGTCTGGGACTGCTCCAATATCCACCCCATTATCAACGAATCATGGTATCAACCCTGATCTCACCGGAGAGAAGGTCGACAAAATGTTATACCGCTCTATGATCGGCTCGCTAATGTATTTGACAGCATCAAGGCCTGATATAATGTACCCAACCTGCCTCGCGGCCCGATATCAGTCGAGTCCTAGAGCTTCACATATGTCCATCGTCAAGAGGATCCTACGCTACCAGAAAGGAACTCCAAGCCTGGGGTTGTGGTATCCAAAGGATGGTGACTTTACGCTTGAAGGATACTCAGATTCTGACTTCGGTTGCTGCAAAGTCAATGCTAAATCAACAACTGCAGGATGCCAATTTTTCGGAGCTCAACTGGTCACGTGGCAACGTAAGAAGCAAACCTCTGTTGCTTTATCAACATGTGAAGCAGAGTACGTATCTGCCAGCAGTTGCTGCACCCAGATCCTGTGGATTCAGCAACAGATGCGCGATTACGGTTTGCAATTTCTTACTTCACCTATTTTTGTTGATAATGAGGTAGCAATCAACATAACGAAAAATCTGGTACACCACGCTAAAACTAAACATATAGAAATTCGTCATCACTTCATCCGAGACTGTTTCGAGAAGAAGTTGATACAAGTTGACAAAATCCACACCCACGAACAAAAGGCAGACTTACATACCAAAGCTTTTGATAAATCCCGTTTTCAATATCTTTTAAAATTGAATGGTATGAAGCTGTTGTCGGATGCAGAGGAGTTACTTGGCGTTGATGAGAAAACCTCTGCAGATGATGTTGAGAAGCAGACTGCACTGGTTTGTCGAATTTTTAGTCGTTTGGGTATTTAGGGGGAGACATATATATTTTTAGAAAATACAAAAACAATAAAAAATCCAAAAATCCAAAAACATGAGATATTTTTCAAAATCCAAACACAATAGTAAATTAGCTAGACAGTTACAGTATGCTAAAGATATGTAAGGTTTAAAAGGTGTTAAGCAGTCTCGCTGATGATATGCCGATAGGTTTTTTCACATTTAGTATATTTGTTCTGGATATAAACCTAAAAATCATTTCTTACTTATTTCGTGGGGAACATCTCTCGGATATATAGGTAACCCTTGAAATGTTGTTTGAAAGATTTTCTATTTCTGACATACTAGGTCTATGTGCGTAATGATATCTGGGGTATTATACCAAGACTTCTGATTTTGCAGAAGCAATAGCCTAGTCCTCGTATAATACTCTGCACTGCTTTAAATCTTTAAAGCCTCCCCTCAGCATAAAAAGTGATGAAACATTGCAAAATGCTAATCTTGTGCTGTTGAAGAAAAGATCCCCAAATGGGACACACCGAAAGTCAAGCCATCATCTCTCTGTCTGAACGGAAGTTCTAACCTGAGCTCTCATGGCCTCGCACTACCCGTTACAAATATCATTATTGTACGTTCACATGTAAGACTGAATATAGAAGTCTGGATACGAGAGTATATTCTGAGGTGGGACACGCGTATAAGTTAAGTTCCTAAAACACAAAATCGTATCCTGAATAAGTTGAAATTTGTGTGAAAATTTAAAAGGATCAGTATATCGGCAATCTAAGTGAATGGTTTAATACTTAGTGTGTAATCAAGCTCAACGGTACTTGTAACTTGTCGGTAGCTGATATGATCCCCTAACACGCTCACCAAAAATATGTTTGTAAATACTTTTCTTTATTTCATTTCATTTTCAGTTTAGCATTTAAATCCCAAAAAGATTTCATTGTGTTTGAGTTTAAACTTTCTTAAAAATCCCAAAAAGATTTTACTTTTCTGCTTTAGTTTTTTTGACAAACCAAGGTAGAAAGTTGATCCTCAGATTCTCAGTCATGAAGCAGAGTAGGAAGTTTCTGAACTGGACAACAGGGTTGGGAGCTAATCTTGAAAGGTTGAATAATTCAAAGTTAAATCAAGTTCATTAAGTTGACACTTGTAAATTTTCATGAAAATGTGTTTGAAAAGTTTGAATAAATTGTCAGTTGTTTCGTTTCGGGTCAACCAAGGTCATTAACTTGGACTTGGTAGACAAATTAAGTACCTAGGGTCATTTACCTGGACCTAGATACATAAGTGGATTTCTAAAACTGACCAAATCTAATAAAACAACAAAAGGTCGTCAAAACATCAAAAGTCAAAAGAGAGGTGTTTGGATCGGATGACAATCCGATTGAATGGCAATCCGATCGGATGGCTATCAGACACTTGATCATGCCTATATATAGTGGTCAATGGTCTTCAGTCAAACTTTCTTCGATCGAGCGACCATCCGACACTCATCCAAACACTTTCAAATTTTCTTGACTGATCCTGGCACTCTTGCTTTCCACATTACATTAGATTGTTGGCACGCTCAACCTTCACAATGGGAAAGGTAAGTTTACCAACTTTCACCGTCAAAATTTGATGTTTTTTATTTTTGTATTATTGTCGGCGACTGTTAGTATAATAAACTTAGATCTAGGCTTAATTAGGATGTTTTGATTCAAACCAAACATAGGGTTTTGTTCACGGGCCTTAGATCTATAGGTTTACCAGTTCAATTTGTACAAAAACATGTAAGATTTGTTAAATTAAACCCAATCTAGGCCGAGTTAGAAAAATTTGAACATAGAGTCTTGTAAATCGGTGAAAACTCTACGTGAAAACATGTTCAATTTTGTGAACATGTTAGAAAAATTTTTGGTGTTCATAGATCATTCAAAGTGTTCTTCAATGTCAGATTGATCGAGTGGCAGTTCGATCGGATGGCAATCCAATCGGATGGCCATCTAATCCAATTTACATTTCATGTTTGATATTTTTTTCTAAGTACTTGTCTTGATTTTTGTGCCTTAACTGTTAACAAGATGGTTTGGATAGAATGGCATCTCGATCGGATGGCCATCCGATCCAAAGCACTCATTTAATGGTTTGTATAATGTATATGCTTTAATTTTTTTTCATTTTGATCGAATGACAATCCGATCGGATGGCAATCCGATCGGATGGCCATCCAATTCAAATCATTCTATGTCATGCCTGGTCTTCATGGATTAACTTGTCATTGATCGAGTGGTAATCCGATCGGATGGCAATCCAATCGGATAGCCATCCGATCCACATCACTTATTCTAGTTTGACTTGTCAAAGTGCTAATCTGTTTGTCACATGGATCAAGTGACAATCCGATCGGATGGCAATCCGATCGGATGGTCTTCCGATTCAAATGAACAAGTCTTATTTGTTATGATCTTAAATGTTGATGGTTCATCCGATCGGATGGCAATCCAATCGGATAGCCTTCCGATACTCAGTACTGCATAGAGTGAACTTTCAAAGTGTTAGAAAATTTTTTAAGTTCTCAAAATTTTGTCACTTTTCACTTCTTGTCTCGAACTTTGTGCAAACTTTAAGGTTGTTTATTCTTACAGACAAGAGCTTTAGATTGGAATCATTCCCACAACGTTTACTGTATCTTGGATGAAATCTATACAAACACAACACCATTTAAAGACACGGCGAAGTTTTTAAGGGAGAGTAGAATTAACAAGGCTTTAACCGATCAAACGACGGTGTATGAGTCTCATGTTAGAATGTTTTGGAAATCGACAAGATATGATGAGAGTACAAAGACAATACACTCAGCAGATCAAAAAACAGATGAGAATGATAAAGATATAGATGTTGAGATTAAGTTTAATGTTGGAGATTTGAGACGAGTTTTGGAGTTAGGAGATAATGATAATGATCCTACAATTGTTCCTGAAAAATTATGCAATGGTCTATGGTTCAGAATGGGATTTACAGGACATGTAAACGGCAAATACCTCAAGTCCTTGCTTAGCAGACCATATAAGTTCTTAGTTTACTGTGTCGTGCATGCTTTGTCACATCGGAAGGGAGCTTATGACGAGACATCAGACTATATCATGAACATCATTACTTGTTTGGTGCTTAATAGACCATACAATATTTCTCAAGTACTGTTTGATCATATGGTTGATAATATCAGCAGTGAGAAGTACATAATGTACCCCAGGTTTATACAAATGATGATTGACGATCAAGTAACATACCTTCCAAAGGATCCTGCTGATGTAATGAATCAACGGAACATGAAAGTCAAGACCTTGAGCAGATTAGGTCAATATAAGCTGAAGAAAGATGAAACAGAGCCAAGGGCTAAGCATATGATCTGTAAGATTGCAAATCCAGGATACGTTGCACTTGAAAACGATGCATGGAGACATGAAAATAGTAACTCGGAGGATGAACAGATAGTCTAAGGGATATGCATGAAAAGAAGCTTAGATACTGGTTTGTGAAGGACGGGAAAAGGAAGAGAACACCAAAGGCCTCTCAAACTGTGACTGCTCCCAAAGTTTCTACACTGAATATAGTTGTTAAGGGTATAGTTGAAAGGGGGAGTCATAAGAGAAGCTAGATCATTAAATGTTATATTATGCTAATGAATGTTCAATGCTTGTTTTGTAGGGCCTTCAAAGCAATCACTACCAAGACTTGTGGATGAACCAGTGCTTGATCCATCAGATGTTATACAATAAGGCGTTGGTCTAATGAAGGAGTCACTGGAAGGATTCTTAAAGAAGAATGAAGAAGCTAAAGCTGCAAAAGATCAAAGTACAAGTGTTCAAGCTGAAAGTGTTAAAGAAAAGGAACCTGAAGGTGTTGTTCATAGCGATTCAAGTGATGCTGACAATGAATCAACTGATGCAGAGCCAGAGATTGATAAATCAAAGATTGGTCATGGAAAGGTTACTTTGAAGAAGAAAACTCAGAAAAAGAAAGTAAAGGGTTCTGATGTAGAGGATTCTACATATATGCCAATAGCTGAAGAGAAAAAGAAACTATGAATAAAGCGCAAAGCAGTTCAAACTGGCATTATTCCAAGAAATGTCAGGGCAAAGAAAGGAGGTGCTACTATGCCAGAATCTAAAAGTGGCAAAAGTGAGAAGCACATTGCAACATCAAAGGGTCTTAAAGCTGTTAAAGATCAAAATATTGAAGTTCCTGAGGTTCCAGAGGTTCAAAGCATTGAAAAGCCTGAAGCTGAGAAAGAAAAAACTCTACAGAGCCCAGAGTACGTTAGAATAGAGAAGAAGGGTGCTGATGATGCTGAAATGTCAAAGCCAAAGAAAACTATTCTTCCTGATCCATTTGAAGGTCTTCCAAACATTCAAGGTGAATTCAAAGATGATATTCTTCTTGATGAAGAATACGATATGTTTCATGATGCAACAGTCAAAGATCTAAAGAAGAAAGTAAGTATTCTTGAGAAAGAAAAGGCAAATGCTGAAGCTGATCGTGATGAATTGAAGAAGCAGTTTGAAGAGATTACTAAAGTGAATGAGGAAATAAAGTCTATTGTGATTAAACATGCGAAGAAGATAAAGACTTTGGAAGAAGATGTGGATGATAATGCAAAGTTATTTGAGCAACTATTAGTAGAGATTTCCGATCTACATGTGAAGAACAAGAACTTGAATGATACAAATCAGACACTACATCAAATGTTAAGTGACCTTCATGAAGCGTCTGCAAGCGAAATCAAAGTGTTGAAGTTGGAAGTTGAAGCACTTAGGGCTGATAAAGCAGTAAAGGATGAACAACTTAACATGTTGTACACTGTTATGGAACATCATCTGGGTATCAATGTTCAAGCTATTTACAACAACTTGGAGAACCAAAGGGTTGAAGAAAGAAGAGCTCAAAGAGAAAAGGAGTTGGCTGAGGCAGCAACTCAAAAGAAGAAAGAATTGATTATAGAAACTCAAGAAGCTGGTGGGTCTTTGAGTTAACCTGCAAGTGATGAAGTTGAAATGGTAGATGCTGAATTGGATCCTCAAAGTTTTGTTCTGGTCGGTGATTCACCTTCTCTCTCTTATAGCTTTGATGATGTAATTCGCCTTACGCAAGTTGAACAACGAAAACGGAAGGCGAGAGAACCTAAAGTGATGTTATTACGTTGGAAAGAAGAAGAGAAAGAAGTAGAAGAAGAAGAAGAAGAAGAAAAGATAGATGATGAAGAGTTAAAAGATATCTTTGATGACATCGACAACTTTGATCCAGCAAATGATTATGATGACGATGATGATCAAGGGTCGACAGGAATGTTGATTGTTATGCCCTCTGTCCAACAATCGTTGGAAGATTTTATGAATGATGAGATCAACGAGCAAGAGGAGGATCAACACCAGCAGTCTTCGTCTTCTGGAAAACAACATGCTGACCAGGTATTCCTCACACAACCAACTGTTATATACTTGAATGCTCCATTTGAGGGGGAGATGGAGGTACCTAGGTCTAGAGCTGAGATGTTGGAAGAATTGGGGTTAGATGATGGAAAGTTTAAGTTTGATATTAAGGATGAGGTTCCTTGGTCGCCAGAAAAGGAGTATGAGTTCAAATATGCACATGAAGCTAATAATTTTCATCATGTCGAAGTTGAAGATTGTTCAGATAGTTCTGAGGAAGATACTCCATTCCACTACTCTGGAGGGATGATTCATTTCCAACACTTGCTGAAATGTTTAAGGAACAGAATGAAGATGAGACTAGAAGGAAAGTTGTGGAGAAAATAAGCACAGAAGGTATTCCTAGAACAATTCCACGAGAAACAATGGCAGAAGAAAGAAAGAAATGGTTTAAGATGATGCCCAAGGAGAGGAAATATAGGAGACCTCTTCAATACTTCACGCATAATGCTGATTTATCTTTGGGAGATATTCTCTCATGGGGCTATCTTGAAGATCTGAAAGTGTATGCTATTCGTCGTGAACAGGGAGTACAGTATTTTGAGTTCCTATCATATATTAAAACACTCCTGTGGTGGGATGTTGAGAAGTTAGTTCAGACGAAGAACATCAAGCAATTTTATCATGGGCTGGATGTGAAGCAGCATGATCAACACTTGTGGAACTACATTAAGTTGCATGCAAAGGAGAAATTTCCAGATTGGAAGCCGCAGTATCCAAAACAAATTGTCAAAATTTTGGAATCAGGATAAAAAGATATTACTTTGAATATAAATCCACCGAGATGTTTGAAAAATATGCCGCTACGTGCTATGGAGCAAGATTTCTATAAAGATTTTCAGGGTTGGATGTACAACCAGAGCACAGCGGATGCGGTAATTTCTTTATATGAAAAGAAAATTGGAGAATCGAGGAGGATCAGTGTGTTGGATCCTATGTGGCTAGTCAACTGCTCAAAGAAGGATATTGACTGCCTATTCTACAACAATATTGTTTATGAAAAGCCAAACAAAGTTCAAGCTCAACAGTATCAAAAGTTAGTGAACTTGTGCTATGCGAAAGACATCAATTCTGGCAGATACTGGAAGTCAAAGTTCAGAGACTTGGAGATTGATGAGTTCTTAAAGAAATATAAGTGCAGTCAAAGATTCAAGGAGATTACTGATAAAGCTGCGAAGCTGGGAAGATGGAAGCTGATGAGACCTCCACCAACAGACCAGACACAAATCGAGAAGGAAGAAAACAAGATCCCAAGATGGGATAGGAAGCGCGATGGTGATCCTGAATATAGAAAATTCTGGAATGAAGTTGGTAGGCCTCTAAGGCGCAAGATGATTGCTGAGAGAGATGAGAAGAGAAGATAGAAAACTAAGGCGAGAAGACGCAGCAGGAAGACGGTTTGAAGACTATGTAGGAAGGAACTATAGCTACATCCAAGGGGGAGTCTGTTAGTACATATGTCTGTAGCTTTCGTCTGCATCGAGTCTTATGTATTTTGTGCTGTGTATGTATTTTTGTATATGTATGTATATGTATGTTTGTGTCTAGATAATTCAGGGAACAACGCGTAACTGTTAAAGTGAAATCCGTAGGACGACTAGTGTCATCCGAACGGATGGCCATCCAATCGGATGACCATCCGACCGGGTGACACTATCTCCTTCCCTGATTGCCTATAAATAGTAGGCTAGTGGTAGTTGTTTAGCACCTTTGGCTGATCATTGTAGCGAAGCTCTGTCTGTCTGACTTTCTACCGGAACTTCTGTATTTTCACCATCATTCAATGAAATCAGACATGTTAAGCGTTGAAACTGTTGTTCGGGATTCTCAGATGGTGTCGAGGGATTCCGCACCTCGACACTGATCGATTCCGCTACGTTCTACAGCTAAGAACAGATCCAGCACGCGTGGCCTAACATATACATAACTATATGTATTAAATTTTAGCCACATTAGTAAATATATAATGTGATCGTAGATCATATTTGGCAATACTTTTATAGTGTGGCTGTTTTTTCTTAACGTGTGGCTAAAGGTTTCGAATACTTATGTTTTTAGTCACATGAAACAATATATTGTGGCCGTAGCTCACATTTGACACACTTTTATAGTGTGGCTAATAAATGTCACACCTTTTTTCTTAAAGTGTGGCTAAAGTTTTTGAATTCATATTTTATTTGTTAAATGAATACAAATACTGTGATCATGGATAACAACCGGCCATACTTTGCTAGTGTGGCTAATATATGCCACAGTTTTTTTAAAGTGTGGCTAAAGGTGTCAAATAAATATGTTTTTGGTCACATGAAAAAAAAATATGTGGCCATAAATCACATTTGGCCACACATTTCGAGTTGTGGCTAATAATTTTCTAAAACTGTGGCTAAAGGTTCTGAACTGGTATAAATGGTCATATTAATAATAAAATGTGTGGCTAAAGGTGTTTTAAAATGTGATGAATGACCATTAGCCACACATTTTTTCAAATGTGTGGCAGGACGGTTTTGCCAAATGTGTGGCTATAGCCCTTTTTACACGTAGTGGTTATCGATTGAATGAAGGATTAAATAGTTTGAGATCCTATTATGATGGGAATTTAAAGAATGAAAATTGGAGGGAGTTTCTAATTTTTTTTAGTAGAAATTAGGAGGGAATAAAAAATCCATTGTGATCCAAATTTAGGACATTTTGTATCAAAAAATATGACAGTTTACATAAACGTCCTATAAAACTTATGTTTTACGACTCAAATATCAAGTGTCCTAATACGGTGTATTATAATAACACCATAATGATTAAGCGTCTTATAGAGGTTAAAGTTATAAGACCCTAGTGTCAAGTGTCCTATTAAGTTATGTTATAATAGAACTCTAGCGAATAAGCGTCCTATAAAACTGATGTTTTATGACTCAAATATCAGGTGTCCTATTACAATGTATTATAATAACACCACAATGATTAAGCGTCCTATAAAGGTTAAATTTATAAGACCCAAGTGTCAAGTGTCTTTTTAAGTTATATTATAATAAAACTCTAGTGAATAAGTGTCCTATAAAACTAATGTTTTATGACTCAAATATCAAGTGTCCTATTACGGTGTATTATAATAACACCACAATGATTAAGCGTCCTATAAAGTTTAAAGTTATAAGACCCAAGTGTCAAGTGTCCTATTAAGTTAAGTTCAAATATGACTTCGACTCGGAAGGTCCTATAACACTGAACATTTATGACTTAACTACAATGTGTCCTATTAAGTTATGTTATAATAGGACCCCAGATGATCAAGTGTCCTAATACAGTACCACATAATAGGACACTAACAATTAAATGTCTTATAAAGTACTTTATTAGGATCTACATTTTAAGTGTCCTATTAAATTAAATGATAATAGGACCCAAAAAAATCATCCATCCTATTAAATAGTTTTTTAGGACACCGGTTTAGTAGAGTATATTATAAAAGGACCCCAAAAGTTCATTAGTCCTATTAAATAGTTTTTTAGGACCCTCTTTTACAAGCGTCCCACAGAAAAGGTCCTAAAAAGCCATTTTTGTTGTAGTGCTCCCCGGAATATTAGTTCGTTTGTCCCTCCCCGGGACGCATGCTTGTGAAAGAGTAGTGAACTCACCTTATATTTGCTCGGTAAGTTAAGTTACTTGTCCCAAGTTGGTCAACCAAACCCTAGTGTGGTTACCAATGACAATCAGTTTCGTATACACTTAAATCACGTATTCTTTACACATACTACACCAGCAGCGTACAAGCAATACACCCATTATACAAGTCATAACAGTTAATCATGCAACCTAACAGTCCATTATCATTGTATATTCACATAGCAGCTATTCGCGCCTCATACGAGTTTACATCACAAGCCCGTGTTTCAAGTAAACACTTAACAGTCCAATACATAATTCCTATAAGTGTGCGGCCCATTTAGTTCAGGCCAACAGAGAGTGTACAACCGGGTTTCAAGTGTGCGGTAAGGTTTCTATTTGTGGCCCAGCAACCAATGTGCGGCCTAATGATATGTACTGCCCAATTAAACATCACTCTAGGAGACTGTGCGACCCAATGTATGTGTGCGGCCTAACCATGGTGTGCGACCAGGTTATGAA
The DNA here is from genome assembly GCA_030545235.1 of Helianthus tuberosus. Taxonomy (NCBI): domain Eukaryota; kingdom Viridiplantae; phylum Streptophyta; class Magnoliopsida; order Asterales; family Asteraceae; genus Helianthus; species Helianthus tuberosus. The sequence goes on from JARYGA010016351.1 coordinate 45,345, forward strand.
TGTGGGACATGCACAACCTAGGTGTACTGTGTGCATTAAATGATTGTACGTAGGCATTAAATGATTGTACGTAGCTATAGTGTGAGAGCTGAGAGTGTGTGACCCCATATCTGTGCAGCCCAATAACATCACCCAGCCCAAAAGAAGTGTACGACCACCACCTAAGTGTGGGGTCTATGGGGTGTGCGAGGCTAGTTACTCGGTTCCATAAATCATGGTTTACATTTTAACAAACTTCCAGATTAACACGATCTAATCAGTTACTTTCCATAGTTCCAATTGATCCCAATCATCAATCACTCAATAACCGAAATTACCACATAATCATACAAATATCATCCATTTACATGAACCCTAATTATTCCAAATCATTACCAGTTTAACAATTATCATCATCACCTTTATCGATAATGCACATGAACCCTAGAACATCAACTAATCATTAACAACACATCCGGAAAAGATACGGGTATTCCATTCCTCCCGAAGTCACTAAAACATGCATATCATGTATTCATAACCCATCGATTAGTACTATGAGATTGATTCTAGCGGTATGTTAACACACGAAAGATCCTAAATCATGCAATTCTAGACGACCACATCATTCATATTATCATACCAAAACTCATAATTATTGTCACAAATCAACACCAAGTCACATATAGCCGAGAACAATCAACACTAATCTAAACCAGTGTATGAATACTATCAAAGAGATCGCAGAATGTATGTTAAGTCGAAGAGAATGCTTCGAGAAGAAAGGCTTGCCGGGTTTAAGAGGCTGTCATCGCCTTTGTGTATGCTTGGAAGGAAGTTTAGGGTTTGTAAAAAGGTTTGCAAAGAAACTGTATGCATACATATACCCATATATGCGCATACAAAAGGGGAATGGGTTAAGCTCAGTTTGGGTTCGATAGGGTTTTGGGTCGTGGGCTACAAGAAGCATAAGTGTGCAGCCGTGGAGGGGTGCACGACCCGACCAAAATGTGCGACCAATTTAAGCTACTAAACACTTACAAATTAATAACTTATGCATACTCAACTATAATTACGTTTAACAAGTTAACACACATGCACCTACATATAACTTATAGTGAACGTGAAATGAAATAATACAGGTTAAAGATCATGAGGTTAGATGACACTGACCTTGAAAGTACGGATTGTCACATCATCCCCAACTTGAAAGAAATTTCGTCCTAAAATTTGATAAGTAGTCTCAACGAAAAGAAGTGATAGATCAAAATGACTGTGGGTTTTCCTCGGGTGCCACATGATCCCTAACTTGAAACGGAATTTAGTCCCAAAATTCACCAGTTACATTAGGATTTGACTCTGCGGTTTTGAACAAGTGAGAATACTTGAGTTTCATCTGATCCTCGCATTCCCACGTGAACTCCGGTCCATGCCTCGACTTCCAACAAACTGTCCCGATTGGGATTTGACAGTGTTTACGGACCTTGACTTCCCGGTCCATAATTTCGATAGGCTCCTCAACAAATTGTAACTTATCGTCAATCTTCAGCTCTTGTAAGGGTACCACAAGTGTTTCATCGGACAAACACTTTTTCAGATTTGAGACGTGAAAAACGTTATGAATATTGCCCAGTTCGTCATGTAACTCAAGTTTATAAGCATTTGCCGATTCTTTCTAGAATCTTGAATGGCCCAACGTAACGCGGATTCAGTTTACCTCGTTTCCCAAATCGAACCACACCCTTCCAGGGTGAAACTTTCAACAAAACACGATCACCTACTACAAACTCCAAGGGTTTTCTTCGTTTGTCGGCGTAGCTTTTCTAGCGATCACACGATGCCGCCATACGATTTATGATCTGAACAATCTTCTTAGAGGTTTCAAGTACAAGTTCTGGACTTGTGATTTGGCTGTCACCCACCTCAGCCCAACAAAGAGGAGATCATCATTTTCGTCTGTATAAAGCCTCGAACGGAGCTGCCTGAATACTGGAATGGTAACTGTTATTGTAGGAAAACTCTACCAAAGGTAAATGTCTTCCCCAACCTTTACCAAAATTGATTACACATGCTCGAAGTGTTCGAGTGTTTGGATGGTTCATTCACTTTGACCATCCGTCTGAGGGTGATAGGCAGCGCTCATGTCGAGAAGTGAGCGGAATGATTTGTGCATCGCCTGCCACAAATCGGATATGAATCCGGATCGCGATCAGAGATGATAGAGGTTGGTACCCCATGCCTAGAAACCACTTTCTTCTGGTAAATACCAGCCAACTGCGAAAACTTGTCAGTTTCCTTGATCGCAAGGAAGTGTGCAGATTTAGAAAGACGATCAACGATCACCCGAATGGTATCATTTCCGCTTTGAGTTTTAGGTAAGCCTGTGACAAAATCCATGGTAATCTGTTCCCATTTCCACCTGGTATTTCTGGTTGCTGGAGCAAACCAGACGGTTTTTGGTACTCTACCTTGATTTTCGTACTAATCAACCACTTGTTCACATACGTCGCAATGTGGGCTTTCATGCTCGGCCACCAGGACAAGACTTTTAGGTCCTGCTACATCTTATCAGAACCCAGATGAACAGAACATCGAGACTTGTGTGCTTCATCCATCACAAGCTCCCTAAGGTTACCGTGTAAAGGGACCCATATTCGCTCCATGAAATAGAGAATACCGTCAGATTTTGTTACAAGTTGTTTCTCCATGCCCTGCATGGATTCAGCTCTAAGGTTCTCGTCTTTCAATGCTTCGGTTTGGGCACAACGAATCTGGTCCAAGAAGATTGGAGTGAATAATGACCTGCAACGCTCGAACACGTTTAGGTTTAGTTTCCTTTCGACTGAGGACCAGCTACAACGTTAGCTTTGCCTGGATGATACTTGATTGCACAGTCCTAATCATTTAAGAGTTCTACCCAGCGACGCTGTCGCATGTTCAACTCTTTGTGATCAAAGATATGCTGAAGGCTATTGTGGTCGGTATAAATGGTGCATTTAGTACCGTACAAGTAATGCCTCTATATTTTAAGCGCAAAAACCATGGCTTCCAACTCCAAGTCTTGAGTCGTGTAATTCTTCTCTTGAACCTTCAACTTTCGAGAAGCATAGGCTATCACCTTCTTGCGTTGCATCAGCACGCAACCGAGAGCCTGAATAGAAGCATCACAGTACACCACAAAATCATCCATACCATCGAGCAAGGACAATATTGGTGCAATGCAGAGTTTTTGTTTTAGAAGATGAAAGGCGCTCTCCTGCTTCGCTCACTGTGTTAAAGTAGTTAGAGGTTGAGCGATCTTCGAAAATCCCTTGATGAATCTGCGATAGTACCCTGCGAGACCAAGAAATTGTCGCACCTCCGAAGGAGTCTTTGGTGTCGCCCAATTGTTGATGGAATTGATTTTAGCTGGGTCTACGTGTATTTCCAACTCGTTGACTATGTGACCAAGGAAGTGTACTTCTCGAATCCAGATGTCACACTTTGAGAATTTCACGTAGAGCTGCTCCTTCCTTAGAAGTTCCAAGATAAGACGCAAGTGCAACTTATGGTCCTCCTTGCTCTTAGAGTAGATCAGAATGTCATCAATAAACACAATGACAAAGTCGACAAGATATGGTTTGCACACACGGTTCATGAGATCCATGAAAATTGTTGGTGCATTAGTTAACCCAAATGGCATGACCAAAAACTCGTAATGAACGTACCACATTCGGAAGGCTGTTTTAGGAACGTCTTCCTCCCGGAATCTCATCTGATGATAGCCCGATCTTAAATCAATCTTAGAATAGAAGCTTGACCCTTGCAGCTGGTCAAACAAATCGTCGATACGAGGTAAAGGATAACGGTTCTTGACGGTCACCTAGTTGAGTTCGCGGTAATCTATACACATACGAAAGGACCCATCTTTCTTCTTCATGAATAGGATTGGGGCTCCCCATGGTGAAGAGCTAGGCTGGATAAAACCTCTATCCAACAGCTCTTGTAGTTGATTTGACAGCTCTTGTAATTCTCCCGGTGAAAGACGATAAGGAGCACGAGCAATCGGAGCTCCTCCTGGTGTGAGTTCGATCTGAAATTCCACCTGACGGTGTGGAGGTAGTCCTGGAAGTTCTTCGGGGAACACATCAGGAAAATCATGAACAACTGGTAGATCTTCAGTCTTCTTTTCCTCAGGCTGAGTATCGGCCACGAGTGCCAAAATGGCAAGATAACCCTTCCGTAAGCACTTCTGGGCTTTCATAGCCGAAATGATGCCAGCCATAGCACCCTTCGATGGCCCTGAACAGACAGTGGTTCTCCACTAGGGAGAGGTATACGTACGATTTTCTCTTTACAGAGAATTTCTGCGCAGTGCTTGGACAACCAGCCCATACCAACGACTACGTCGAAGCTACCAAGAGTAATGGGGAGAAGGTCAATGTCGAACACTTGACCTAATAAATTGAGTTTGCACCCAAAGTGAACATGAGATGCTTCAATTGACTCACCATTAGGCAGTTCTACAACGTGTTTGGTTTCAAGAGGTGCTGGAGTTAACCCTAACTGTCGACTAAACCCCAAAGACACATAACTCCACTAGACACCAGAGTCGAATAATACAGAGGCGAAAAGATTGTTCACATAAAACGTACCGATATTGATGTTGTCATCATTCCTTGCATCACCAGTACCAATAGTAAATGCTCTCCCACGAGCACCATTTCCACCGTTATTTCTGTTGTTGTTGTTGTTGTTGCCCGCGTTGTTGTTGTTGTTGCCCGCATTGTTGTTGTTGTTCCCATTATTCTTGTTAGCATTCTGATTTCAATCATGGGCAATCTCTCTTAATGTGGCCCTCGTCTCCACACTGAAAACATCCCCTCCGATTACCTTGATTTTGCTGGGGTTGCTGCCTTTGTTGCTGCTGCAGTTGTTGTTGCTGTGGTGGTTGCTGCTGCTGCTAGTATTGCTACTGTTGCTGTTGGGAACGGAGCCCTGCAATCCTTTGCCAGGCAACCCACTTTATCACACCTATGACAGACTCGGGTACACGGCCTGTGGTGATGGTAATTCCACCTGTTACACTTCGGTTGTTTGCCCACGTAAGAGCCTTGGTTCTGACTATTCTGATTTTGGTTGGTGGAGGAGGACTGGTTAAAGTTACGATTGCTGCTGACTCGACTTGGACGGCATGTCCGAGTCATTCCACTTACGGTTATTATCAGTGGCAGGAGTAGTTGCAGCACCACGTGCTGGTAATGAACCGCGCTCGACCTCCTGATCGGTAATCTTGTGAGCCAGCTGAATGATTTGAGGTAAGTTGTTGAGGTGGGCATGATAAGTTTTGGGTACATATTAGCATGTTCGTGAGACCGTTTCGTATACGCCTCAATCTCAGATCCCACCATTTTCAGATCGTAATACTCGTTTTCCAGCTTCTGCACTTCATCACGATGGCAACACTCCTCGTTCATCAGCTCTTTGAAATCATCCCATGTAGTAGCGTTTGCCATCTCAATCCCCAACATCTGCATTTGGGCGTTCCACCAGGTCAAGACACTATCCTCTAATGTGCCCGATGCATACTTCACTTTGTCCCCAGCTAGACAGTTACACATAGCAAACACCGATTCGGACTTTTCGAACTAACGGAGTACAATCCATGAACGTCTTGAAAGTATAGGCAGGTGGATTGTTCTTGTTCTGATTCCCAGGCTGACCTAGAAAGAAGGTACAACACACAAGTGAGAGTCAAGTATACGATTTAAGGAGTCAAGAATCATCTTGTATGTATCGTACCAGCTTGTTGAGCTGCCAAAACTTCAGCCACGCGTGTGTTAATCAGGTCTGTCAACTCAGCTTGAGTCATGACGATGTTTCCTCGTCCACCGCCGCGGCCACCACCGTGTCCACCATTATGTCCACCACGTCCGTTTATGATTCTGCATCCACGAGAAGAGTGGAAAAGGTAAGGAACACGATTGAGAAGAAGTCAACCATCGCTATGACTCCTATAGATTATTGAATCCTCCCATTATGTCAGATAATGGAACATAACCCCTTTCACACTTGCTAAGCCTCACTAGGACTCACATGCACCCCACATTATTATTATCTGTGCACCCATAACAATAATATGATTTGCATACTCGTCTCAGTTCCTCTTAACTTATGTCAAATGGTTCCTCAGATTCGAGTGTCAAAACGGATATCATCAAAATGATAGAGATCACAAAAGTCTAAGGATCAAGTCATACTACGATGCATCATAATGTAAACAAGTAAGGCATGTAATCATATTGTATTGCTAGGGATATAATCGTATGCAATATCATAAATAAGCTTGCAATATGGAGCTGAGTGTCATGGTCGATTTCAGAACTGTTCGGTTATAGTCTGGTTTTATAAAAACGTTTAAAAACCAAGTTCACTATAACCAGTGGCTCTGATACCAAACTGTCACACCCCCCAAAATACCACCTACGGAAAACCCCGCGAGGCGTGTGACATACCAGGATCTAGCCACTAATCACATTGAACTAACAATAAGATATTGAATAAAAATTCCCATTCAATGTAAATAGTGTGTCACAAAACATTCATTTAAAACCAAATACGTTCAACGGAAGCATAACTCATTGTTAAGCAATTCAAAATCCAAATGTTTGAAAACCAATAGACACATCTCGCATTTCCATGTATCACAACCCATGACCACTCTAGCATCCCATACAGCAAATTCCACATCAAAGTATCTATCGACCAGCAAGCATGCAGAAAAAGTGTATCAACAAAAAGCTGGCGAGTTCACAATTTTGTAAAACGTTTAGTTACCAAGTGTAAACTTAAAAACATGTTGATAATAATTGGATACCGCAAGATGACATCAGTTTGTTTGCCCTTCTCCAATGCCTATCAACATTGGTCATGTGGTTAAGGTCATTAGTTCACACCCGTCCTCCCCGGTATGGTGTGAGGTTATCAAGCCTAATAGCGTTATCCACTAATACCCCATTGCCTCCATGGCAACTAGTTCGGTAGTAAGATGAGACTTAAAGTGATATATATAAGTGTATTATCCAACATCGTAATTAAACCCAGTAAAAGTATTCCTCCCCGGAATATTAGTTCGTTTGTCCCTCCCAAGGATGCATGCTTGTGAAAGAGTAGTGAACTCACCTTAGATTTGCTCGGTAAGTTAAGTTACTTGTCCTAAGTTGGTCAACCAAACCCTAGTTGTAACACATCGTGAAATCGTGTCCAATTATATAAAGACACGTGTCCTAATCCCTAAACGTGTAAGAGATTAATCTTGAAGGACGAAAGTTGTCAATCGACGTAATACGTATGCGGAGGGACTAAAAGTGTCAACATGCTAATTTATGCCTCTGAGTGACCTTTTACCAAACCCAAGGCTTTATAATGTTAAGAACATGCTCTCGGGAATGATTAATATTGAATATGAAAGTTGAGGGGTCAAATATGAAAAGTTGCAAATTCTGGTTCTCTGATCAATCGCTTACGGACCGTAAGGGTTCAGGCTTACGGTCCGTAAGGACTGTACCTGGGCGATACAATTCAAAAGCGGTTACGGAACCTAAAGGGTCAGGCTTACGGTCCGTAAAGCCTGTATCAGGGCAGAAAATTTTGGACAGCTGCAGGTTTTCACCATAACCGACTTAAACTCACAAAACTAGAAACCAGGAGCTATTTGATGGTTTTAGGAACCAGCTAGGACACCTGTGATGACCTCTGAACATCCCTTAACACCTGGCTTGATCTTGAATCATCCTCCTTAACTATAAATAGGAGTTCAAGTTGCCACATTTCATTCCTCATATAAAAAATTCCTTCTTTCTCAATCTTGTGAGGTTCTTGATCAAAAAGGAAGCTCTCTCTAGTTAAAAGTTTGAAGCTAGGACCCTTTGTAAGTGTCCTTAGCCACTATAGTTCAGGTTTTCTGTGTTTAAAGACCAAAAGTCAAAGTTGCCGCAAAACGACTTTGACCTTCGGTTTAGGCCTAAATGGTCCAGCCATTGTTCGAGATGAATGTGGCTATGTGATCATAATTAGGTAGGTGTTAATCCCTCAAAAGGGTACCTCATATTTATCACGTTTGCTTAGTTAATTGTCGGGTCAAAGTAATTAATCAAAAAGTTAAACGGGTCAGATTTGTAAATAATAATCAAAACTAATAATGTAGAGGTTATAGATTATATTTTGTCACTTAAACAACTTGGTAAATATTATCAGAACATGTTTAAACATGTTCAACCCGACAATTCTGAGTTTAAGCTCGGTTCGCAACCGAAAGTGGCAAAAGCTTGACTTTTGCTTTGACTATCAGTTCAAACCCGATTAAGCTTAATTCCTTTATGTTTTAAGCATTCATTGTGACCATATAATGTTGTAGTATAACCTGGTCACTAATTATTTTGAATTATATGCATGTTTCTATTATTATTATGCTCATTAGTGACAAAAATGCTCTTATGATCTAAAAATGAGATTTTTGAATAAACGAACATACAAATGAATTAGGTGCTGATTAGTAAACATATTTACAGTATTTTGATACTTACATTCTGGTCATAAACAGATATTATACTAAAGATCGTAAATTAAGCTTTTATAAAGACTAAACTACCCTTTGGTATATAAATCATGTTTAAAAAATAAATTTGACTCAAAACTCATTACCTACTGTTGTGATATTATTTTTAGGGATTTTTGGAATATTGGGTCAGATTATATACTGACATTAACATTGAGTTCTTGTATAAATTCTATAATTGACGAAAATGCCATTTTTTGCAAATAAAATATGTTTTATATATGATTAACATGCAAAACCTTTTCCTACTGATTTAATATGAAAAATAAAATGTTTTGACCATTCAAGGCTGGTCAAAATCTTAGGATCACATAAACTTTGCAAATATCGTCAATTATCGGTTTTTACGCTAAATAGGTGCATAGTATGGTTTAAAACCACATCTAGCACCCAAGACTTGTTACCTACGGAATTTATAAATAATTTTTATTATTTTTACAGTAGGTATAAGTCATGAACTCATACTTCCAATTATGTCCTTAAAAGCATATGTGAAATGACCAAAATACCCTTTCAGGGCATAGTTTGGCCATAAATGGTAAACCACACATATGTAAAATATCCTACTGTTATAACATCGTAAAATAAATATTTTTACAGAATGTTTTTGACCAAAACATCAGTTTACCTATAATCCTCTTTTATAAATCCCAAAATGACCAAAACGCCCTTATGAGGCTTAATTCGGTTTTAAATTCTTTTTGGGCATATAAGTTGACATCCTACTGATGTGTCAACATATTTTAAGCATAATAATATATGGGACTTGTATATGGTTCATTCGGTTGCCCATTATGCTTATACGTGTTCGGTTTATGTAACTAGCTTACATAATTAGCCGAAACGCGTCTTGTCATTCAAACTTCAAAATCCAGAATGTATTTAGTTTACACATATTATACAAGAATTCATACTTGTTGGGTCTAAATTACATTCCATTCCGGTCTCCGCTTAATCTAGCATTTCGAACCGTAAAGTATCTTTAAAACTAACTGGTCTAAGTCTTTGACTTAAATAAGACACGTTAGTATCCTAATAGGTTAATAAAACCTTCCTTACAGATTAAGTAGCTTCGGCAGAAGATATTTGCATAAAGCCTTAGGAATATACGGCTGAGTAGCAATCTTTGCATAATTAACTCAGGTAAATACTTTTAACTTATTTTCCCTATACGGGCTTAGGATACGGTAAATTATTACCGCTTGGTCGGGTATGGGATTATTTAGTCGGATTGTGATTTAATACATCCGCATAACCCATTTTAATCTGTTTTGTTTGATAACATAAACATTGGGGGTTAACAACCGTGTCTTGGATATCCTCGGCTCATTTAAGTTATTAATGACCACGACCTATGCACGGGGTGTAGGCATACACCAGACAGATGCAAAATTCTAAATTACCCACAAGTTGGGGGTAACTCCTTTGTGGGTTTTATAAGTGGTGAGTTAGTTATGACCGGCTTCCATACCGGCTCCAATTGTATGACAAACAAGTAAATCTATATACAAGATTTTAAATGAAAATTGTCCCAAGTTATAAATGATTTTGTGCCTTGTGCGCCTAAACCAATTTTCATAATCTCTTTTCAAAGGAGTCAGTTAATTGTATTTACCAGTGAAAACTGACATATTTTCCAAAGTCTAAGTGATAGGTACCTCTCGTAACTAAGCTGGAGCTACTTGGCATAAATAAGAGGATCTTGCAAATTCCTAGATGCCTGAAGTCAGTTAAACTCAGTTTTATGTATTCGTTTTATGGCCCACCTGTGGATCTATATTACAATCCGTCTGTATATTCTTTTGATTTGAACTTTGGACATTATGGGTTGTAATAGTATTTAAACTTGCAAGCCTTTCGCTGTGCTATAATTGTGTTAATAGTCTATGATAATATCAACTACATCACGATACTCCCCACCGGGCCCACCGGAAATATGTGGAAATATCGGGGTGTGATAGGTTGGTATCAGAGCCAACATTGAGTGAATTAAACACTAGTCTTTTGTGTTTAATCTCAATGACACAATAGCACATTCCTTAGACTTTTGAGTCTAGGCAAATGACCTAGGTTATTCTTAACTTTCATTTTGTCGTTTATATGTTGTTTTCTTGATTTTTGGCAGGTTTGCTGTTAAAATGCCGCCAAGAGTGAGAGGTCAAGGAAAAGTTCCCATGAGAGGGGGACCATCAACCCATGTCGGACCTTCTCATAGACGCACACCTTTAGTGTCATTCAGCAGCTCTGAAGCACATGATGATTGGAGACGTTCTCTTGAACCAGTGAGACGATCTGTTTCACTTAGTACCTCACCTTTGTACCACCATTCCTTTAGGCCGCCACAATAAGACTAGCCCCAACATTCATTTCACTCGCATCATTCGCTGCACTCTCACCATTCTCATCATTCTCACCATTCTTCACATCACTCATCCCATCACTCCTACTCTCAGGGTTACTTTAACCCTGATGATTACATTAACTCACCAGCGGGATATAACCTGTTGGGCCCCGAAGACCACTTCGCACAGGATATGGATATGGAGGATGATCCGGATACACAAAAGCCACCTTCTGGGATGCCTACGCATCCCATTGATATTTCTAGCGGTTCTTCATTTGCGGGATCTCCCTACCGAGGTCCCGATACTTATAAAGAATGGTTTGGGTAATGGGATTTTGTAAACACCCCTTCATTTCACAACACTCCACCACAACCTCCATTAGAGGAGCCGCACATCAAAGCGGTGACTCCACCACCACTGCTAGCTGAGGAACCACCTCAGCCACCTCCTGAGCCACCAAGACGGAGGAGAAACGCACGCATGTCCGTGCGAGGGAGACCAAGATTTAGTTCCCCACAAGCTTCTAGCAATTACCCTCCGATCCCTGAAGATCCACAAATGGGTGGACCTTCACATGCGGTGCCGGAATTTGATACCACGTCGGCCACCTTTGCACCACCGCCACCTCCAATGGGTTATGGGTTATGAAAACCCAATACCTACCTACCCAGGTTTGAGTGGGTATAACCCGTTTGAGCCACAAGCTCCTGCTGGTTATAATTATCAACCTCTTGCTTACGACCCATACATCGAAGCAGCTAACTTTAACGCCCTCTATCCTTCACGATTTCCACCAGCATACCCAACTGGGTATCCCGTCCAAGGGTATCAATACCCTCCATATCAGCAGCAACCTTAACCTCCACCCCAGCAACAACATCAAGAACTCTTACAAAGGGTGGAAGAGGTTGAACGTAAGGTGGAGGAACGTGATAGAAAGGCCAATAAGTTCCTTAAGGGTCTTGCAAAATTTATCAAAGGAAAGAAATAGAAGACCTTTATTTTATTTATATTAGTTTAAATTAAGTCCCTGTGTGGAGATTTCTTTTTATTTTTATTCCCTACGAGGACTTGTTTCTTTCTTTTAGTCCCTGCATGGTTGGCTGGCTCCGATGAAGCTAATAGTCACCCAGTTGATGGGAACAATAATAATACAAGGCTGCATGTTACTGGCGCCGAATTTCAAGCCATGATAAACACAGCCGTTACTAAAGCTGTGAATGAAGGATTTAAAGATCCGAGTAATGCTCGATCGAAAACCCATTATAAGTCCCTATCAAAACCGCATACGTCAAAAAAGGATGAATCTCAACATTCATCCAATCAGAAGAGTGAATCCCAAAAGGCTGTGTTTGATCAGGCTCCCCGGTACAACAAGGGTTGTACTTAAAAAAATTTTGTCTCTTGTAAACCGAGGGATTTCGCTGGGGAAAGGGGAGCTATTGATTGTATGAAGTGGTTGGATGAGATGGAGACAGTTGTAGATATCAGTGGGTGTGCCAAGGAGGATATTGTAAAGTTTGTATCACAGTCTTTTAAAGGCGACGCCCTGACATGGTGGAAAGCCTTAGTGCAATCCACAGGGAAAATCCCTTTGTATAACCTTTCTTAGGCTAAGTTTGTTGAGCTTATAAAAGACACTTACTGTCCACAACACGAACTGGAGAAGGTTGACTGATTTCCTCACTTTTGTCATGAAAGATCTGGATTGTAGATCTTATGTTACTAGTTTTAATTCAATGTCCTGACTCGTTCCGTATCTGTTCACTCCGGAGCCAAAACGCATTGCGCGTTTCATTGGTGGTTTAGCCCCTGAAATCAAGGACATGTTAAGGCTTCAAAGCCTACCACTTATAGATCGGCTGTAGATCTTTCACTGTCTCTTACCCTTGATGCTATAAGGAGTAACTCTAGGAGGACCACAGAGGACGGGAAGAGAAAGAGAGAAGATGACCAGTCCCACCAGTCAAGTAAGAGAAAAAAAAGGAAACTCTGGGTTTAATAAGGGTTAGCCTGGTGACAAACCCAGATGTAAGATCTTTGACAAGAGGTATCTGGGGAAATGCAATCAAGATCCACAAGCCAAGCCTTGTGGGATCTGTAAAAAGAAAGGGCACAAATCTTTGGAGTGCCAAAACTTGAAAGATGCAACCTGCTATGGTTGCAATGAAAAAGGGCACATTAAGACTAACCGCCCAAAGAACATCAAGAAGCCTGATGAGGCGAAAAAGACAAATGCTAGGGTGTTTCAGATGAACGCCAAGGAGGCAGTGTATAACAACTCTCCTAAAATCCCTATAATATCCCTATACGCCCTAAAATACACCCCGTATACGAAAAGTGGGCCCCAAATACCTTAATTTTTATGAAAATCAAATAAAACAAGAATTAGGAGGCACTCGGGGGGTGCGACACACATAAGTATGTTTGGCGCGGGCCGCGACCCCATGACACCAGGCACAACCCGGTGATGCCACGTGTCCTGTTACGCGTCCAACCTACACTCGTGACAGGCCAAGGCTAAAGCCTACCCTACATCTCTCGCTGGCCGCGAAAGATGTTGTTAAGTGATTTGCAGGCCGTGACCCGCTGCTCGATCAGAACTATAAATAGGGGATGACAGCTTCAGTTGAGAATTCGTTCAAAATCAAAAACTCTCTCTAAAATTTCTGATAGTAATTATAATTCCCTGGCATAATACCCACTAATTAGCGAAGCTTTGCCTCGTTGTAAGTATTATATGTCACACCCCAAAAACATCGCAGCGGAATATATAATGTAGTGGAGACGGAAGTTGTTGCCCATTTATAACTTGTCGATCGATGTATTTAATTGTTGGACATTTTAGTATGTTTTAAATGTAAGTTATTTAAACATTACGTTTTAAGACACGACACAACCATGACATAGTTAAGATTGTTTATGATCCTCGTGGATCTTATTACATTCGTCCCAGAAGTTTTAAAAGTTAGTCCAACATTATTAAGTAACAAAACATGCATCAACAACCACAAGATACGCCATAATTCCCGAAGCCGAACTCAAGTACCTGTAGAACACGTTAAATCAAGTGTCAACACAAAGGAAGGTGAGTTCACATATTCGTTTACAAACAATTTTTATTCCAAGGAAAACTTTCTGTTTAGATGTTTATTTGAAAACATCCATATAATTTTGAAAGTCCGTTTTACTTCCTTAATAAAATCAATGGGCCTTCCTTCACAGTTTCATGAACCCGACAATATTGTTACTTCCCATGTTTTGTATATTAAATTATTGCGTCAATTTTCAGACTCGTATGTTAGCTAGACGATACGAACTATATATTAACCATGTAGGGATAATCAATGCTAGACAATAAACAGAATCAAAATTCTTCGCTTGACTTGACACGGGGCGACCGGTCACGACGGGGTTGTCAACCCGATAGATCTACCAACAATTCCTCGCGTACATTACTTAAATGATTAAACGACATCATGGGCGCAGGGTCCTATCTCAATGAACCATATGATGTCTGCCTCACGTACAATATATATATCCTACTAATATGACAATTTAATACACGATGTTGTACGAATTCCCCTGTCACTCAATTGTTGAGACCCAGTCCGGAATTCATCCCCAACCGTACGGTCGTGTTTCGCTTAGAAAAATACCGTACTTTCAATATTCATTTATCAAAAACGTTTTACTTTGAAACGTATGACTTATCAAATTTCATATATTTTCAACGAAAATATATATTTTATGTTAAAAGGTATGTTTTATTTCAAAAACATTATTAAACCCTTTTATTGACGTGTTCTACCCCCAAAATATATATACAAAGCAGTAAAAAGAGGGGTTTAGTGACACTCACCTTTGGTTGCGTATTTTAAATAGCGCAATCCCAGAGATTGATTTCTACACGTCCTATTATATATATATAGGAACGATTTTAAATCAATATAAACATCACATATATCCTAAGTTTCTCCGTTTCTTAGAATTATCACATAACTTTGAGATTTTCTCGAAAAGTTGTCATTTTTGGTTATGTTGGCGCGTTAATATATATATATGAGTCCATATATATATATATATATATATATATATGATTTTGCGACTTGAACGACTTTATTGGTGACCATTATTGTGTAAATCCGTTAACTCTCCCGTTTAAACGCAATATATCTACGATTTGCGCGTCGGAATATATATACATAAGCGTTCACATAATTTAACACTGTTGTTGGTGCATATGTCTGTCGACTTCGTCTTGTATCGAGTCTTGTAATAGATTAGATAGATCAAGTCACAAAGTTCGAGAAAATAGAGTTTTAGAGAAGGTTGCCATTTCGCACGAAATGGAACATGTCCAGTTCATGCGAAATGGCCATTTCACACGAAATGGACATGGTGTGCCATTTCGTGCGGAATGGACATGGCAGTTTCATGCGGAATGGATTTCCTATAAATAGGTTACTTGAGATTTCATTTGTAACTTTTGCAATTCCGGTAGCGAAGCTCTGCCGAAGTATCTCCAGGTTGTAAATCGTCATCAAATCAATACAAGAGATAGTTAAACTACTTCTTAGTGCAAATCAAGCTGATTCAACATCAAAACGTCTGTTTCCGCCTCTCGTTTTGATCAAAAACTCTTCTGAACGACTCATTTGGTCGTGCAAACGATCCTACAAGTGGTATCAGAGCTCAGGAGGAAGAGTTCTTACCGATTCAGCTTGATTTCATCTGAAAATCTCACTTCTACACCTTCTTTTTCACATTTTTCAAAATTAAAGAAGATTTTACGGATAAAATGGTTTGATTTTCACATATAACATGCGAAATACAGTTTTAATCAATCCTTGAAGGAATCGGACCTAAAATCGAACTATAAGTTGATCAATTTGACAAGAATCTGACCGATTGGGTGACATCCTCATTCATTTCATACGTATTGAACTCTCATTTCTCACGAAATGGATTTTTAGTGTGACCATTTCGCTTGAAAAGCCCATTTCATGTGAAACATTGTTTCATTTCGCACGAAAAGCCCATTTCATGTGAAACATATATTCATTTCGTACGAATTGAGCTTTGTGATTCATTTCGCGTGAAATTATTCTTCATTTCGTACGAATTGATAAAAAGGTCCAGGTCATGTGTAATGTGTCATTTCGTTTGAGAAGTTTGTTTCAGTTTGCATCAGATCGGTTTGATAAACAACAGTTTTCACGAGAATTATTGAGCGGCCCAATGAGATTTTAATAAGTAAACAGTTTTATCGGCACATTTAATATCATGTGATCATATGATTCTCGGCCGAACAATCAAGATTGTCAGTTGTGCATGTGATATGTTAAATCTTCTTGGCTCAAGAGTTTAAGAATTGCATGTGATTTCATATAAGGATTGTCGTCCATCTTTGTTCAAAATTCAAGTATTATTTTCTATCAAATTAGGCGAAGTCCTCGGGAGATTAAATCCAGAGGTCACGCTTGGTTTAAAAATAGAACGTCCTGTAAGTATATTAGTTGGGGTGATTGGTGTAAATACCCTCTGTATATGATGTATTTTTTGCCCTTTGTCCGTTTGGGTCGGGGGTGAGTGTGTTGTTTGGCCTTTTGCCCGTTTGGGTCGGAGGTGTTTTTTAATGAAGTTTACTTTTCAAAAAAAAAAAATTATAAATTGAACAGTTAAGTGGAATTTGAGGCCCAATCAGAAAACAAGTCTAGATCAAGAATCTCAAGTGATATTTCTTGGTTCAGTTCATCGGCCCAATCAGAAATTGATGAATATTGATTTTGTTGGCACATGAATTAATAGATAAATCGACTTGTCAGATTGGCATGTGATCTGATTCAATATGCTCGGCTCATTAAAGTATGCATGTTTGCATCTGTTGTTATCAGCCCAATTAATCTCGGCCCAATCAAATTTGAGTTAAACATCACTGTTGTTGGCCTAGTGGATTTTTCGGTCCAATCATCAATCGATCAGTATTAATTGTTATCGGCCCATGTGATCATTAATTTGATCATATCTGTCCATGTGATTAATATTGAAGAGGAGGCCCAATCAAATTAAATTGATAGTTAAGATTGTCGGTCATGCCATTTTAATACAAAACCCATGTGATTATACCCGGAATACATTGAACGAGTCCGCGAATCTTCGACACGGATCCTAGATCGATTCAACTGTCACACACATTCACATATTCAGTTCGTTTAAACTGATCATTTGTTTTTGTATTCTCCATGAGTTTCACAAGGTGAACCAGTTCGTTTGAAAGCTTGTTTGAGAAATCTTTTGATACCGAAATCATGGAAAACAAATTCTACAATGCGTTTGCTACTGCCCCGGGTACTCCTGTTACTGTTGCTCAGAGTGTAACCATGGAAAATGAAACTGGAACGTTACAGAAACCTCCAAAGCTGATGGGCATTGAAGAATATCATAGTTGGAAAGAACGTTTCGAGAATTGGGTTCAAGCAAATCATCTAAGGTCATGGGAAAGTATTGAAACTAAGTATGCTAGACCGCTGTCTGATTTGGGAGTTGCAAATATTATCTCGGAATTTTCAGATAAAGAGAGAGATATGTACAAGGAAGAAAAAATGATGGTCAGTTTACTTCAACAAGCTGTGAAAGAAGATATTTTCATATTACTTCAACATGATGGTAGTGCTTATTCGATTTGGGATGCACTTCGCAAAAAATTCGAAGGAAGTGCAGAGATGATCAAGAGTAAAAAATCATTATTAAAAAAAGAATTTGAATTATTTACAAGTGTGCCAGGTGAAACTACAAAGACTCTCATTGAGAGATATTGTCATCTAGTGCGTTCAATGTTGTCACACCCCCAAAATCCACAAGCGGAGTATCACCGCAGGAGGCGTGACTAACCAGGATCTAGCCACCAATCACATTGAAACTATAGGTATAATTAAATGAAACTTTCATTTATTAACATGAAGTGTTACAACGTTACAAATATTTCATAGTATACAGTGGAAGCATAATTAAATCGTTAAGTGTTTATAAACCATATGTAAAAAAAACCATTAGTCTTGTGTTGCGATTCCATGTATCTCGACCCATGACCACTCCAGCCTCCCAGACAGCAAGTTCCAACAATATGCACCTAAAGACCTGCAAGGCATGTAACAACGAATCAACAACAAATTTGAGCAAGTTCACAGTTGGTTGTTCATTTTAATGTTGTTCCAAAAACCATAAGTTGTTTCATAAACCAGGAGTTAACCAGTATCTTTGTTTCCCAAACCATATCCATAATTAGTGGGGGCTTCCCCATGTGAACAGCTAGACCGTTACCATATTGACAACTGACGAACAATAGTTGTGCCCTACATCAATGTCTATCATCATTGACAGTTTGCCATGATCCATTAGTACACGCCTGTCCGACCGGCACGGTGTGAGGTTTGTCAAACCTAATAGCGCTATTAACTAATGACCCGCTCGCCATCGGCCTCGGCGATTAAGTCGATATAAAATGAGGGACTTAATGATAGAGTTTTTTCTAGTAAGTTTAATGTTGTTGTCCTACCCAAGGGGGACGAACGTACGTATTCTATCCAAGGAGAATACGCAGGATTAATATTGGCATCCTACCCATGGAGGATGGCCGTACATATCCTACCCAAGGAGGATATGTAGGTTCCGTTTTAATTCTTTAACCCATTCCCACCCACCGGGAATCCTATGCCTTAGAAAGTGTGTGAACTCACCTTTGGTTTGCTCGGTTTGACTAGTTACTTGATCACACCTAATCAGTTAAAGCCTACGATGTTCATGTACACGAAATCAGTTTTCATTCACGTTTCTCACATATATCACGTATCCAACATACACGTTACGCGAGTAGCAAGGATCATCGCAAAACAGATAACGGCCATTCATACCACATGTAACAGACCAGTTCACTATTCGCATGCATGTTTCGAATAGTACCTAACAGTTAAGTGGGCTATTTATCATGAGCAAGTATTCGATTCACATATACCTAGTCACATAATTAACACCTTGCATTGTATGTACATGATATAATGATACACTCTAGTTATTTGATATATATATATATATATATATATATATTGATTCATGGGACATCATCACATTCCCTAGTATCATGCAACTAATATCAGTTAGTCATGCAACACACTTCCATAGCTCACACATACTCACCATAATCGTATCATATAATAACATCTAAGCCAAGTACGAAATCGTAACACATACTCCTAGTTCATGTATTCAGCTAATTAATTCATGGTTTCTCTTCGCATAATGGTTTGACGGGCCACTATACATGGTCATGTGCGACCCATTAGTCTGTTTCCTATTCACAATGCCCAGCCCAAATACGTAAAGCCCACTTTAAAGTATACAATTTGCACCTACATTAATACATGTGATCACTAGATATTCAACAACATACATGATATTCAATCTCATACATGATTATAATTTCTAGATATTAGCAGGTTACAATTATCCTAATACATGTATAATAGTAACATACGCATATGTATAACATGGAAATCATACCTAGCCATAAACCCTAATTAACATATATACTTTAATAACAAGTGTGTTTCAAAAATCAGTTTCATGTTACAATAATTAATTCCATGTTTCAGCAACAAATAAAATCTAATAACATAAAGCATGCACTAACCGCGAGTCCGATTTGATTCAGATGTTGCATCGATGGAAGGGGGGTTCTATCGTCGCACAACAGGGAAGGAATAGGGTTTGTTGTATTGTGAAATTGTGAGGCATAAGGAAGTTACGTAATATTTAGATATAGTGCTAAAAAGACACAAGTGGGCCGGTGATCATTACTTGGGCCGAGAGCTGGATTAGTATGCATAAAATGTGTATACTGTGCATGATAGTTTACGTATACCCATACCAATTTGATTGGGGGTTCCTTCTTTGGCCGACCATGATGATGGGCTCAAGCCCATTCAGTTGGGCTGCCATAATAATGGCAAAGCTGTCAATTTATGGGTCAAGCGTGGCGGGTTTGGGCTTGAGTTATGTGGCGGTGCATTATCGTGAGAGGTCTTGGGCTGAGCCCAAACATCCAAAAGGGCAGAAAGGTGTGCGATGGTAACGAAATGTGTGACCCGAAGTGTTTGTGCAATCCAAAAGCATAACGTATACTAGTTTATATCGTTCACATAATAA
Source organism: Helianthus tuberosus (assembly GCA_030545235.1). Lineage (NCBI taxonomy): Eukaryota > Viridiplantae > Streptophyta > Magnoliopsida > Asterales > Asteraceae > Helianthus > Helianthus tuberosus. The sequence continues at coordinate 65,469 of JARYGA010016351.1, forward strand.
GCATTTAACTCACAACGATATCACATATCAAACAATTTAAACTCACAACTTTATCACGTATTAGACAATTAAACTCACAGATTAATTTCATACACACAGGCTACGCCAATGCATAGGGTGAAATTTCGAGTTGTCACATCATCCCCAACTTGAAAGAAATTTAGTCCCGAAATTTGATAAGTAAGCACCGAGAAGCGAAGTGATAGATCAAGATTGTTGCGGATTATTCTCAGGTGCAACATCATCTCCAACTTGAAAGGGAATTTCGTCCCGAAATTTAGCACGTAGTTACTGAGGAAGCTAGTTTGGTTGCATGGTTTTCCTGGTTTTCGTGGGGTGTCACATAATCCCCCCGTTGGTTTGGAATTTCGTCCCGAAATTCCGCAGTAGCTTCAGTCTCAGTAGTGGTTTCATTGTTCTTGAACAACTGGGGATATTTGTGTTTCATTTGATCTTCTCGTTCCCAGGTAAACTCTGGGCCACGACGGGAGTTTCAACGAACTCAAACAATAGGTATCCTGGTGCGTTTGAGAATCTTGACATCCAGGTCCATGATTTCCACTGGTTCTTCGACAAATCACAACTGATCGTCGATGGTGAGTTCCTTGAAAGGAACTATGTGAGTTTCATCTGACAGACACCTCTTCAGATTCGACACATGGAACACGTTGTGAACTCCACTGAGTTCTTCGGGTAGATACAATCTGTAGGCCACCTTGCCAATTCTCTCCATGATTTCAAAAGGTCCACATATCCCGTGTTGTAGTACTCGATCCCCAACCTGGAACTCGATTAGTTTCCTGTGCTTAACAGCGTAGTTTTTCTGACGGTCACGAGCTGCCGCCACTCGTTATCGTACCTGGGCAATCTTCTCTGTTGTGTCTACGACTAGTTCTGGGCCAGTGATTTGGCCGTTCCCAACTTCTGCCCAACAAAGAGCTGATCGGCACTTCCGTCCGCACAATGCCTCGAACGGAGCAGCCTGGATGCTGATGGGGTAACCGTTGATATACAAAAACTCCACTAAAGGTTGATGCCGCTCCCAGCCGTTACTAAAGTCGATTACACATGTTCGAAGCATATCTTCAAGAGTTTGGGTGGTGCGTTCAATCTGCCCATCCGTCTGTGGATGATATGCTGTGCTCATGCCTAGACATGAGCCAAAGGATTTGTGCATCGCTTGCCACAAATCAGATGCAAATCGTGGATCGCGATCAGAGATGATGAAGGTTGGCACTCCGTGCCTAGCAACTGCTTCTTTCAGGTAGAACGACTGCATGTGTAGAAAACTTATCCGTTTCCTTATGGCTAGAAAGTGTGCTGGTTACGTGAGATAATCAACGATCATCCAGATGATATTGTTTCTGTTTTGAGTTGTAAGTAGACTAGCGACCAAATCCATGGCAGTCTGTTTTTGCTTTCCAAATAGGTATTTCTGGTTGCTAACACTTCACCTTGACTTTTCCACAAGTCAAACATCATTCCCATACCTAGCTAGGTGGGCCTTCATGCCCGATTACCAGTACAAGGTTCATAAATCCTAATTACCTGTCAAAGGTTGCTTCTTGTGACAACTGTGCTCTGTAATCAATGAACAATGCAAAACAATGATAATGATCAATAAAACAATGTGTTTTGGTGTTATTATATGTGTATTTGTGTTTGATGATTTTACGATTCGATTCGATTCCGATTTCAAGCTTTAAATCGCTTTCTGGAAGGTTATACGCAAACTGGTGCGTAAACGCAGTCAGTTTAACGCGAAAAACACTCCGGAATAGTGACATAGGTTTAACATACATAAAATAACCTTCACATAACTTAGAAATAAGTTTTGGATGGTTTGGTGTGTTGAAAACAAGTCTATTCGATCGCATGGACTATTTGTGTCAAATTACAAAACTATACCGATTCGATTGGTATCGAAGAGTCCGGAACTTGATCATAAGCTAAAAATACCAAAAGTAACTCAAACATAGCTTAGAAATAAACTTTGAGTGGTTCGGTATGCAAAAACATGCTTATTTGATCTTACAGGGACTAAAAGTGTCAAAAACGACGTAAGTTTGCATTTTCGCGCATATCTTACGTTCTGACCACATCTGGACATCCAAATTTTTTTGTACACACTAAAATATTTTTATTTTAGTGATCGGCATGCAAAAATACCGTTCGTCTCTTAATTTGGTTCGTTTTCGTGTCCGTTTGAGTTTCGTCGTAATTTAACGAACAACGTGATCGTACGACCAAACGAGCCGACATCCGAGAGTGTTCCAAGCACATTTTGAGTCCTCTAAACTTTATTGACCTTATAAAGCCTTGAAAATGGCTTAACGGGGGGTCAAAGGGGCCTGAAATGAGCTTAAACCAAGTACAGGGACCTGAACTGTAATTTTTGAAACTTTGGCTGATCTGGGGAGCCCAGGCGGGGCGCCTAAGCCCCCTCCCTATGCTTATGCGGGCCGTGTGAACATGTCCAGAACCAGAAACTCAGTTTTAGCATTCTGTTGCAACTTCAGGGGCTGTTAATGCAAATTCCTTGTGTGGTAGCCAAGTTAACACCTCCCCAAGGCTTTTAACCTGCTTACAACACATGTATGGATGAGATTTCATGCTTGTTGGCCACACAAACAAGTGTCTTGATCTTGTGAGTTTGCTACAACTATAAATAGCATGGCCAACCTCCTCATTCATTGCTCATTCCTCTCTTCTCTTCTCTACAATCTGATTTGGGAGCTCTCTCAAGTGTTTGGAGCTTTCTAATCTGATTGGAAACTTATTCTTTGTAGAAAAGATAGCTAGGACCCTTTGTAAGTCTTCTTTCATCCTTATTCTTTATGTTTAAGCAGAAACTCAAACAGTTTGGCCAACAGTTTGACTTTCGGTTTTGACCATCAATTGGTCAAGTCAAAGTTCAATTGAACTTTGCAACGTGATTGTAATCACGATGGTTATAATCCTTAGCGATTATACCTACTGATTACCACGATAACTAGGCGTAGTGACGAGTCAAAGTTTTGGTCAAAATGCGTTTTAGCACGCATTTTGCAACGGAACTATTTTCGGGTATCAAAACCCATTGTTTTGATACCAAATCAGTTTTCTAAGTAGGTTAAACATGTTTTGACATGTTTAACTCGTCACTATTAGTTTAGTGCTTGTTTAAGGTCGTAAGTTAAGCGGTCTAGACAACCGCTTAGACTTTCGAACCCGACCCATTTGGTCGATCATTAGGACCCGACCAAGCTTGATTAGTGATCATAGTTGCATAGGGAATAACCACTGAGGTTATACCTTATGATCACATATGATTGGTTAGTTATTTGTTAAGTAGCTTGTATGCCCATAAGTAATGACCAAAACGCCCTTTTGAAGCTTAAATTCGTATTTTACATATGTAAACACGTTTTTGACATCTAAACTGATATGGTAACATAATTAGGCATAATTGGGCATGTAAGACTCAACATAGCACATAGTTAACCATCCGAACATAGTTTTGCGAGAACGACGCGTTAAAGTAGCATAAGCTACCTTAATGGGTCGTAACGGGTCGACAGCACTTAGGCTAAGTTCCGATTTAGGATGTAGGCTTTGTTAAACCATATCACATGAGTTCCACACTCATTTGGTTTACAAGACCACATTCTATCCGATATTCCGATTTAGGTGTTGATTTATTTACTAGTGATCCTATTACTAGGTACTACTTGAATTTCCTTGGTTTGTCTGGGCTTCGCTAAGTTCTTTAGATCAAGGATACCCTATCATTTGTTTTGGGGTGATTCATATGTATTAAAATGATTTCGATATTTTAACGATGTTTTCAAAAACGATTAAGATGGTTTATATTAAACTAATAACGATTTCGATAATGTGAACGAACTTGTTGGTTGTAATTACATAACGAATGACATTCATTAGCATTGATCAAGCCGACCAGTATTAGGTTATGGTACCATAGGATCTGACAAATCCCGTTATCAGACTACACCCATGGTTATGTGTGGGGGTTATGTAGGTAACGACCGAATCTGATGATTGTTAACTTACCCTTTGGTGGTTTGTTAATATGAGGAATGAGGTAGTCGAGTCACGAAGGTTTGAATGTTATTAGCGAGAGGACCAAAAGTAGTTTCACAATTAAAACGAATACGATTTTGGGACGAATTAAACGATTTGCAACGACCTAAACGAAATAAACAATTTGAACGAACGATTGGTTTTGGGAAGTGATTAGATAATGGGACGGGTGTAGCATGATAGAATCATGGTAGATACGCCACTGGTACATCTTATATATAAGTGCTTCTATCATATTACATTGCGTGACATTATTTAGTTCACTTGGGAAACGATTTTTAAACAATATCACACAACGAGGTTTTCGAAACGATATAAACCATATGAGTTTTATTAACGAGTTTTTAACGAGATGTTTTACGAATTGGTTTACTAAAACAAATGTTTTAGGGTTAAGAATCATGGCTACGAGATTTTATAAATTATACCCATCTTGATTTGAGTTGGTTAATCATGTTGCAATATTATATGCTTTTCAAAACAAGGTTTTCGAGGTATTGCAATATATATAAACGAGCCATGATTCCGATACTCTTATAAAACCTATGTGCTCGCCAGCATTTCTTTGCTGACTTTGTTTTTACATATGTTTCAGGTGATGTTACGTGATGATTGCTAGGAAGCATGTTCACTTAGGATCTGGACAAGGCCTTAGTGACATAAAAACGATAGTAGACGATGTTTAATTTGTTTGTTTGGTTTTAAGACAATGTACATTAATTAATAAATCAATAAAACGAAACTTTTAATTACCATGGTTGTTGAAACGATGATTCTGTTGCAACACTCCCCGACGTTTCCGCCACGGTTTTGTTATTTTAACGTGGTCGGGGTGTGACTGAAGAGTTGGTATCAGAGCCAATGGTTATAGGGAATTAGGTTATTAGCATTGCTTTAACCTAGACTATAACTTTCTAGGACCTAATGCGAGTTATCTTGCGTTTAGATTTTAAAACAATACCGTCACCTACCCTTAGGTGATAACCACAACGAGAACACAATAACAAATCTGCTTCAAAAATTAATCATCTATCCTTGGATGATTGATTGTAAGGTTTTGAACCCTCTGAGTTTCCAAAATCTCGTCAAAGTTTGGGTCTAAATAATGTGAACACGTGCAAACTGGAAGAGTGAATGCCTGTACCCTGAGTTTTCTGTCTAAGGCTAGAGTGTTCGTACAAATCCGTAGTATCGGACCAGTCACTCTTACCTGGGAACTCTTGGGGTGAGTGTTCACTTATAGGCGAGCATTTCTTCAGCGATACATTATTATGATCCATTTACTTTGATTAGTCACTGCGTGTCATTTGTTTATTCGAGGTAACGAACAAATGATCGCACTCCTTGTGTTTTGTCGATGTTTTCAATACCTCTTTTGTTTCTCCAATTGTCGACCTCACTCGTTTCTCATGTTTCCTTGTTAGACAATGCCTCCTCGACGCGATGCTCGAACCGATGCTCGAACTTTTACTACTGAAGAAGTTGCAGCCCTTGTCTCTCAGCAGATGGCTGCTGTACTTCCAGGCGTTGTGACCCAAATCCACGAGTTATACAATAACAATAATAACAACAATAACGCACAGTGTAATTTCAAGAATTTCAATTCTGCGAAGCCGCTTAAGTTTTCTGGGTCACAAGGAGTAACTGCGCTCCTGCAGTGGTTTGAGAGTATCGAGAGCACATTCAGACATGTGCAGTGTCCGAATGCGCCTACAGTTGAATTTGCTTCAAGCGTGTTTGAGAAGCGAGCTCTTACATGGTGGAACGGAGTGATGCGTGATAGGGTGCCGAAGTGGCATTAGCACAAACTTGGGAAGAGCTCCGAGCTCTCATGATGAGAGAGTTCTGTCCCCGTCACGAGATTCGAGCTTTGGAACGAGAGTTTGATGATTTAAAACAAGACGGGGGAGAACACCGTGCGTATACGGATCGATTTGAGGAGCTCAGTTTGTTGTGTCCCACTATGGTTACCCCACTGGAGAAAGCAATCGAGAGGTATATCAATGGATTACCCGATTCTATTCAGGATATTGTGACCGGTGTTAACCCTACTACCATCCGTCATGCAATCGAGTTGTCGGCTACCCTGACTGAGTCCCAAGTCAGGAAGGGTAAACTCACCCGCAAGGGTGATAAAAAGAAGTCGACCGATTCTGACAAGGGTAAGGGTAAGGGTAAGAAGCAGGGTGAGTCTTCTAAAAAGTCGAGGAAGCGCAAGGCTTCCCAGAACTTTGCAGTTACTGCTCAAAACCCTCAGAACCCACCGACTCAACCTCCTGCAAAGAAAGCATATGCTGGTACCGCACCTCACTGTGCTCGATGTAATGGTCACCATGTTGCCCAACAGGCCTGTAAACAGTGTGCTACGTGTGGTAGACTTGGGCATTTGGCCAACATTTGTCGTTTTGGTCAAAATCAAGCTGCTCAAATTCTAGCACAAGCTCAAGGGAATGCTGCGAGATTCCCACCTGGTTCGTGTTTCAATTGCGGAGAAATGGGCCATTTTCGCAACAATTTCCCTAGATTGGTAAATGCGAATGCAAATCCGAATGTCAACGCGAATGCGAATGTGAATCCCGCTCGTGGATGAGCATTCAATCTGAACGCAAATGAGGCGAGGGCAGACAACGAAGTTGTTAACGGTACGTTCCTTGTTAACAATCAACTTGCATCTGTTCTTTTCGATTCTGGTGCCGATATGAGTTTTGTTTCATTATCCTTTGAGCCTTTACTTGCGATACCTAGAACTAAACTAAGGAAACCCTTATCTGTCAAAGTTGCTACTGGTAAACCACTTGTACTCGATTCTGTTCTTTGTGGTTGTCAATTGAACCTCGATAACCATCTTTTCCCCATTGACCTCGTACCGATGCAACTTGGGAGTTTCGACATTATGGTGGGGATGGATTGGTTAACCAAACATCATGCCGAGGTTGTTTGTTTCGATAAGATCATTCGTATTCCTCTTTCATTTGGCGATGTTCTGGAAGTTCGTGGCGAGAAACCATCTGGTGGTTTGAAACTCATGTCGTGCACGAAAGCCCAAAGTTACTTACGAAAGGGATATATTGCTTTCCTGGCACATGTCACCGAGGAGAAAGGCAAGAACAAGAGTATTCAGGATATTCTGATTGTTCGGGATTATCCAGAGGTGTTTCCTGATGAACTGCCAGGTTTGCCTCCAGTTCGTCAAGTCGAGTTTCTTATTGACCTTGTACCCAATGCTAACCCGATTGCGAAAGCACCTTATCGTCTTGCACCATCTGAGATGCAAGAATTATCGAAACAGCTTCAAGAGTTATCTGATAAAGGATTCATCCGTCCGAGTTATTCACCTTGGGGTGCTCCTGTCCTCTTTGTGAAAAAGAAAGATGGATCTTTTCAAATGTGTATCGATTATCGTGAGCTTAACAAGCTTACCATCAAGAATCGATATCCCCTACCCCGAATTGATGATCTCTTTGATCAGCTGTAAGGTGCTACCTGTTTTTCTAAGATCGATTTGCGTTCTGGGTATCATCAGCTTCGTGTATTCGAAGAAAATATTCCCAAAACTGCATTTCGCACGAGATATGGGAATTATGAGTTCACCGTCATGCCTTTTGGTCTGACGAATGCTCCAGCTATCTTTATGGACTTAATGAATAGGGTCTGTAAACCTTATTTAGACAATTTCATCATTGTGTTCATCGACGATATTCTCATTTATTCGAAGTCTCGAACAGATCACGAGCAACACCTTCGTTTGACTTTAGAACTCCTGAAGACGGAACAACTTTTTGCTAAATTCTCCAAGTGTGAATTTTGGCTTAAAGAAGTTCAGTTTTTGGGACATATTGTCAACGAGCAAGGTATTCATGTGGACCCATCCAAGATTGTTGCAATCAAGGATTGGAATACACCAATGACACCCACAGAAATTCGTTCTTTTCTTGGTCTCGCTGGCTATTATCGTCGTTTCATTTCGAACTTTTCGAAGATTGCGGTTCCACTCACTGCTTTTACTCAAAAGAATAAGCCTTTTGAGTGGGGACCCAAACAAGAAGAAGAGTTCCAAACGCTGAAACAGAAGCTCCGTGATGCTCCTGTTTTATCTTTGCCCGAGGGAAACGATGATTTCGTTGTCTACTGCGACGCGTCCAACTTAGGCCTTGGTTGTGTTCTCATGCAACGAGGCAAAGTTATAGCATATGCATCTAGATAATTGAAAGTTCACGAGAAGAACTACACGACTCATGATCTTGAGTTAGGAGCTGTAGTTTTTGCGCTTAAAATCTAGAGACACTACCTCTATGGAACAAAGTGTGTGGTTTTCACAGACCACAAAAGTCTCCAGCATATTCTTAATCAGAAAGAGCTCAACATGAGGCAACGTCATTGGGTTGAACTCTTGAACGACTATGATTGCGAGATTCGCTACCATCCTGGTAAGGCGAATGTCGTAGCCGACGCGCTTAGTCGAAAAGAGCGTGTCAAGCTTCATTCTGTTCGAACTCTATCTGATCTTCAAACTCGTGTTCTTCAAGCTCAGCAATTTTGTGTTTCACAAAATATGATAGGTAAGGAATTACCACATCAACTTGAGCTTAAACTTAAAGCGAAGGACGATGGTTTACTCTATTTCATGGATCGTTTGTGGATTCTGAAACAAGACAATCTTCGCACTTTAGTGATGGACGAATCTCATAAGTCTCGATATTCTATCCATCCTGGTGCTGATAAAATGTACAAGGATCTTCATACTAAGTTCTGGTGGCCTGGTATGAAGAAAGATGTTGCCTTGTATGTATCAAAATGCCTAACTTGTCTCAAAGTCAAGGCAGAACATCAACGACCTTCTGGTTTGCTTGTACAACCAGAGACACCGGTTTGGAAGTGGGAGAACATTGCTATGGATCTCATCACTAAGTTACCGTGTACTTCTAAAGGTCACAATGCGATTTGGGTTGTCATCGATCGACTGACGAAGTCAGCTCATTTTATTCCGATTCGTGAGGACCTATCTGCTGATAAACTTGCAAAGATTTATGTTGATGAGATTGTATCTCGACATGGTGTTCTTTTGGACATCATATCCAATCGTGATGCTCGATTTTCATCTCATTTTTGGAAGACCATGCAATCTGCTATGGGAACCCAACTAAATCTAAGCACTGCTTATCATCCCCAAACAGATGGACAATCTGAGAGAACGATTCAAACTTTGGAGGATATGCTTAGAGCATACGTGATAGACTTTGGTGGTAATTGGGATTCTCATCTGCCATTGATCGAGTTCTCTTACAACAATAGTTATCATGCTAGCATTAATATGGCACCATTCGAGACTCTCTACGGTCGAAAATGTCGTTCACCTGTCTGTTGGAACGAGACCGGTGAAGCTTAGCTTACTGGACCGGAGCTTGTTCTAGAAACAACAGACAAAATCAAGAAAATTCGCGAAAATCTTGTGACAGCTAGATGCCGTCAAAAGAGTTATGCGGATTTACGACGCAAGCCCTTAGAATTTCAAGTCGGAGACCATGTCCTACTCAAGGTGTCACCTTGGAAGGGAGTGGTGAGATTTGGAAAGAAAGGAAAACTTGCACCACGATATGTTGGACCATTTAAGATTGTTGAAAGGGTTGGAAAGGTTGCTTATCGACTAGAGCTACCTCCAGAGCTTGGAAATATTCATCTGACTTTTCACGTGTCCAATTTGCGAAAGCGTTTAGCTGACGCTAATCTTCACATTCCACTCGACGAAATCCAAATCGATGAAACGATGCACTTTGTTGAGAAACCTGTGGAGATAGTGGACCGTACATACAAACAGTTGAAGAACAAACGAATTCATTTGGTCAAGATTCACTGGGAATCCAAACGTGGCCCAGAGTTTACTTGGGAACGTAAGGACCAAATGAAGGCGAAATATCCGCAATTGTTCTCACAAGTTTCCTCTAGTTAAAATTTCGGGACGAAATTTCCTAAAGTAGGGGAGACTGTGATAACTGTGCTCTGTAATCAATGAACAATGCAAAACAATGATAATTATCAATAAAACAATGCGTTTTGGTGTTATTATATGTGTATTTGTGTCTGATGATTTTACGATTTGATTCGATTACGAGTTCAAGGTTTAAATCGCTTTCTGGAAGGTTATACGCAAACTGGTGCGTAAACACAGTTAGTTTAATGTGACAAACACTCCGGAATAGTGACATAGGCTTAACATACCAACAATAACCTTCACATAACTTAGAAATAAGTTTTGGATGGTTTGGTGTGTTGAAAACAAGTCTATTCGATCGTAGGGACTATTTGTGTCAAACTGCGAAACTATACCGATTCGAATGGTATCGAAGAGTCTGGAACTTGATCATAAGCTAAACATACCATAAGTAACTCAAACATAGCTTAGAAATAAACTTTGAGTGGTTCGGTATGCAAAAACATGCTTATTGGATCTTACAGGGACTAAAAGTGTCAAAAACGACGTAAGTTTGCATTTTCGCGCATATCATACGTTCTGACCACATCTGGACATCCAAAATTTTTTTACACACTAAAATATTTTTATTTTAGTGATCGGCATGCAAAAATACCGTTCGTTGCTTAATTTGGTTCGTTTTCGCGTCCGTTTGAGTTTCGTCGTAATTTAACGAACAACGCGATCATACGACCAAACGAGCCGACATCCAAGAGTGTTCCAAGCACATTTTGAGTCCTCTAAAGTTTATTGACCTTATAAAGCCTTGAAAATGTCTTAACGGGGGTCAAAAGGGCCTGAAATGAGCTTAAACCAAGTACAGGGACCTGAACTGTAATTTTTGAAACTTTGGCTGATCTGGGGAGCCCAGGAGGGCGCGTAAGCCCCCTCCCTATGCTTACGTGGGCCGTGTGAACATGCCCAGAACCAGAAACTCAGTTTTAGCATTCTGTTGCAACTTCAGGGGCTGTTAATGCAAATTCCTTGTGTGGTAGCCAAGTTAACACCTCCCCAAGACTTTTAACCTGCTTACAACACATGTATGGATGAGATTTCATGCTTGTTGGCCACACAAACAAGTGTCTTGATCTTGTGAGTTTGCTACAACTATAAATAGCATGGCCAACCTCCTCATTCATTGCTCATTCCTCTTTTCTCTTCTCTACAATCTGATTTGGGAGCTCTCTCAAGTGTTTGGTGCTTTCTAATCTGATTGGAAACTTATTCTTTGTAGAAAAGATAGCTAGGACCCTTTGTAAGTCTTCTTTCATGCTTATTCTTCATGTTTAAGCAGAAATTCAAACAGTTTGGCCAACAGTTTGACTTTCGGTTTTGACCATCAATTGGTCAAGTCAAAGTTCAATTAAACTTTGCAACGTGATTGTAATCACGATGGTTATAATCCTTAGAGATTATACCTACTGATTACCACGATAACTAGGCGTAGTAACGAGTCAAAGTTTCGGTCAAAATGCGTTTTAGCACGCATTTTGCAACGGAACTATTTTCGGGTATCAAAACCCATTGTTTTGATACCAAATCAGTTTTCTAAGTAGGTTAAACATGTTTTGACATGTTTAACTCGTCACTATTAGTTTAGTGCTTGTTTAAGGTTGTAAGTTAAGCGGTCTAGACAACCGCTTAGACTTTCGAACCCGACCCGTTTGGTCGATCATTAGGACCCGACCAAGCTTGATTAGTGATCATAGTTGCATAGGGAATAACCACTGAGGTTATACCATATGATCACATTTGATTGGTTAGTTATTTGTTAAGTAGCTTGTATGCCCATAAGTAATGACCAAAACGATCTTTTGAAGCTTAAACCAGTATTTTACATATGTAAACAAGTTTTTGACATCTAAACTGATATGGTAACATAATTAGGCATAATTGGGCATGTAAGACTCAACATAGCACATAGTTAACCATCCGAACATAGTTTTGTGCGAACGACGCGTTAAAGTAGCATAAGCTACCTTAATGCGTCGTAACGGGTCGAAAGCACTTAGGCTAAGTTCCGATTTAGGATGTAGGCTTTGTTAAACCATATCACCTGAGTTCCACACTCATTTGGTTTACAAGACCACATTCTATCCGATCTTCCGATTTAGGTGTTGATTTATTTACTAGTGATCCGATTACTAGGCACTACTTGAATTTCCTTGGTTTGTCTGAGCTTCGCTAAGTTCTTTAGATCAAGGATACCCTATCATTCAATGTGAGTACATAGTTCCCCTATTTTACTGTTTTCAATTGTTTTGGGGTGATTCATATGTATTAAAATGATTTTGATATTTTAACGATGTTTTCAAAAACGATTAAGATGGTTTATATTAAACTAATAACGATTTCGATAATGTGAACGAACTTGTTGGTTGTAATTACATAACGAATGACATTCATTAGCATTGATCAAGCTGACCAGTATTAGGTTATGGTACCATAGGATCTGACAAATCCAGTTATCAGACTACACCCATGGTTATGTGTGGGGGTTATGTAGGTAACGACCGAATCTGATGATTGTTAACTTACCCTTTGGTGGTTTGTTAATACGAGGAACGAGGTAGTCGAGTCACGAAGGTTTAAATGTTATTAGCGAGACGACCAAAAGTAGTTTCACAATTAAATCGAATACGATTTTGGGACGAATTAAACGATTTGGGACGACCTAAACGAAATAAACGATTCGAACGAACGATTAGTTTTGGGAAGTGATTAGATAATGGGACGGGTGTAGCATGATAGAATCATGGTAGATACGCCGCTGGTACATCTTATATGTAAGTGCTTCTATCATATTACATTGCGTGACATTATTTAGTTCACTTGGGAAACGATTTTTAAACAATATCACACAACGAGGTTTTCGAAATGATATAAACCATACGAGTTTTATTAACGAGTTTTTAACGATATGTTTTACGAATTGGTTTACTAAAACAAATGTTTTGGGGTTAAGAATCATGGCTACGAGATTTTATAAATTATAACCATCTTGATTTGAGTTGGTTAATCATGTTGCAATATTATATGCTTTTCAAAACAAGGTTTTCGAGGTATTGCAATATATATAAACGAGCCATGATTCCGATACTCTTATAAAACCTATGTGCACGCCAGCATTTCTTTGCTGACTTTGTTTTTACATATGTTTCAGGTGATGTTGCGTGATGATTGCTAGGAAGCATGTTCACTTAGGATCTGGACAAGGCCTTAGTAACATAAAAATGATAGTAGACGATGTTTAATTTGTTTGTTTGGTTTTAAGACAATGTACATTACTTAATAAATCAATAAAACGAAACTTTTAATTACCATGGTTGTTGAAACGATGATTCTGTAGCAACACTCCCCGACGTTTCCGCCATGGTTTTGTTGTTTTAACGTGGTCGGGGTGTGACACTTCTCCATTCCCCGCATGGGTTCAACTTGGAAATCCTCTTCCTTCAGTTCTCCAGTTTGAACAGAGCGGTTCTGATCAGGTAAGTTAGAGTCGATAGTGAGCTGCAAAGCTCGTGCACGTTCAAGTTTCATAGTCGTAATCATCCTAAGGTTTCCTCCAGCGATGTCATTAACTGATTTGGCTCTGTCGATGCCAAGGTACACGGGAGGCCTGTGACAACCCTCACTAAACCAGGTATCCGTACGACTTAATTAATAATTAATTACTGCTTAATTACTGTGCTTACTTGAACTTGTGGATAAACTGCTACTTGAATGCTGATACATGTACTTACTTGCATCATACTTTACTTGCTGTCACCCCATCTTTTGCTTACAGCACCTTTGTGACAACCTTGATGCACCAAAAACACAGTAGCACAATGAACGGATAACCTATTAAACGTGCTGTCATAACTAGCACCAGGCAGGTACTGCCTCTAAGGCCTGTAAGAGCCTGAGATAGTTTGCTACACTAGTGATGAGTGTAGGGATATAAGGGTTGTAGAATTGCGTCACTAGGAATGAGATTACAGTGACCGGATGTGCCTAAAACGTACTTTAAGTACAAAATTCAGCACTTTAATTAAAATTCAGCATCTAGCTAACTAATAAAGTGCCAAAACATGAGAAAAATGTTACTAGACACTTTCCAAAGTGTCGGGAATAAGTTGTGTCACTAAAAATAATAATAACGACACTTTAAAGCTTTGTTAAGCACTTTAACGGATCTCTATTCAACCGAACAACCGAACTATACCCGGAACACAAAAGTATTGCCATATACATTGTTTTTCTTTTTCTGAACCAGTTAGGGTCCCCGAGTACCCTAACACCCATTACAACTTACTACATGATAGTAACTAAGTTAACCTATTAATTATCTAGCTAATGTCTAACTATCTAGTTGAAATGGAACCATAGACCCCCCCCTTCCAACGAAACCGTCCCCAAGGGGACACCCCTTTGTACTTTCAAGATTATAATAATCTTGTTGTTGAATATCTTGGTGACATGAGAACCATTGGGTAATTAACATAAGGTTTGTCTATAAGTTTGAAACTTGATCCATCATATTCATTTCATCACAACTAAACAACACTCCACTCCTCTCTCCTCTCCTTGCTCCTCTCGGCCGAGAACACCCACAAGCATCCATCCATCGTCGAGCTTCGATCATCTCATATCAAGAGCATACAAGGGTTGAGGATCTCATACAAAGGAGCTAGGTGCATTCGGAACGCGAAGGACCTCACCCTATTGCTTTTATCCACTCATTCTTCGACTAGTTTCTTCCCTAGCCTCGAGCTAGTAGTAAGTTGCTATAAACACACTCTCGATCTATATTAAAGTGGTTAAAAAGAACTTTTTCGGTAAAAATTCATGAACATGCAAAATGATATGAAAAAGTCTACTAAAAATGCTAAAAATGTTGGTTAATAGCACAAGGGTTGTGTAAATCATGTAGGACTTGTTTTGTGTAATTATTTGGGCCCGATCTATGTTGTGGTAGCTCGGATCATCGTTTAACCCGGATTGGTCATGATCATGGATCATGACATATAGTTTGTTTAAGTGTACAAAGGGTTAAATGATGAAACTCTACCACACACTAAACATGAACTTGTGTAAAATCGACTTTACTTACGAAATAGTGTTTAAAACTAGTAGATCTACGGATCTACAAACGGTATTTTCAAAGGACCACGTGTCAAGAGAAAACATACTTTTAAAGACGGATCTTTCATAAACAAGAATGATTTTAGCAAACACACAAGTGTGTAAATACTTGTGTAACACTAAGTTTCGACAAAGAACTAGTTTTGTCAAATTTTACAAGAAGTTGTAAAGATGGAATTTCTTTAAAAACGAGGCTTTTACGAAACCAAGTAGATTATTGCAAAGATCCACTAAAAATAGTGGGATTTATCACGCATTTTTGGATAAACCACAAGTTCATGTAATTTTTGCGATTTATATATATATTTTGACTAATTGATGTTTTGGAAAGTTGTTATTGAGAATAAGGAAATTGTTGATTTGAATAATAAAAGAAAACGATACGCTTGAAAGCGTGGCCACCTCCAGTTACAGGGGAAACTCTGGCGAAATTTTTCTAAAAACCTAACACTTGGAAATATTTTCACTACAAGTGTTGTAAATATATTTTTGACTTGTTTTCAAAACGTAAATTTCGCCATAACTTTATTTACAAAGTGTCGGAGGTGGGATTTTCACAAAATAAAACCTGAAATATATATATTTAGAATATATGTTTTTCATAGCATCACTTGTAAAATGTTTATGATTATTTTGTGAAATATACGGATATTATTTTTAGGGTAAAAATAATATTACCAAATGATAACGATTCCAAAATAATACGAACGCACATGTATAAATCCCCCATCCTTGGGAAGGAGAATAATTACCAAGTATTTACAAAATATAAACACGAAATAGTTG
>JARYGA010016352.1:0-62585 GCA_030545235.1 Helianthus tuberosus
AAAGAGTTGTAATATTCATGGGTGTTTTTGTGTTTCTAGGAGTCAAGTATGCTTTGGGTGATGTTGGCACTGCCACATCATATGACCCTCCTTACACACGTAAGTATTTTTAACATAAGTTTTATTAATGTTGTTATTATGTTCATTATGTATGTTTCAAGCAGCTCACTAGCTTTGTATGTGAATGTAGCTACAAGGTGCAATGGAAACCAAGCAGATCAATTTCCATCAGGAAACTTGTTTATATCGGTCAGCGAAGGATTGTGGGATAACGGGGCTGCGTGTGGTAGGCGTTACAGATTAAAATGTCTGAGTGGAAGTATAAAACCATGCAGAGATGGCATGATTGATGTTCGAGTGGTTGATTATTGTTCTAAAAGTCCATGTCCCTCGACTATTGTCTTATCCAATGATGCTTTCTCCGCAATCTCCAAATCTCAAGGGGGGAAAATTAATGTCGAATACGTTCAGTAAGTATATACAATTGCAACTTTTTTCCTTGGTATATTACTTCATCACTAGCTTAACCATCTTTTAATTTTCATTTTGTTTCAGGATATGATATGACACCAAGACCCATAATGTTTTATATCTTTTTTAAATAAATTAAGCAAGTTTGTAGCTTTGATGACTGTGTCATTCTTTCTTTCTAATGGAATATCCTTTATGTAAATATAGATATGATCATGTTATTATCTTTGTATTTATTTATTCCCTAAAATAAGGGATTGTAATTTTGTATTTATATTGAGGTATCAATGAAAGAGAATTCCAATTGAGCCATAACATTCTTCATGGTATCAAGAGCCTAACCCTATTTTTCGCCCCCCTCTCTCTCGCCGTCTTCTTCCTTCGTCCGACCACTCTCTCATCGGTCGTTCATGTCTCACACACCCGTTCACCCGGCGGTCACCGTCAACAACATCAAGAATTTTATTCCTTTAATTCTTGATAGCCAAACCGAACACTACAATACATAGGCTGAGCTATTCGTTCTCCATTGCAAAGCCTATGATGTGTTCGACCACTTGAAACCCCGTGAAACTGCCACATCTTCTTCAACCGAAACAGCAAAAGATAAAGATAAAGAACAAGCCCCCAAGCAAGCCTATCTCGAGTTATGGGAACGCATAGACTCCATTGTTCTACAATGGATCTACGCTACCATCTCTCAGGATCTCATGCACACGATTATGATCACTAATACCACTGCATACGACGCTTGGAATCGACTCAAGAATCTCTTTCTCGATAATCAAGCGGCCCGCACCATCACCATACAAAACAAGTTCTTTAACACCCGTCTTGAGCAATTCTCTACCATGACCGAATATTGTCAACACATGAAATTACTTCATGACCAACTCACCAGTCTCGGGTCGACTGTCTCCGAGAACCAGCTTGTTCTACAAATACTCACTGGATTAACGGATCAATATGATAACATCACACTCATATTACAGCAGACACAGCCGCTTCCGGATTTTTACAACACGAGATCTCGTCTTTGCCAAGTTGAAGAAAGGAAAAACGCTCAAGCCAAGTTGTCGGCTCAGTCAGCCAGAACCGCTCTTCATTCCTCCACGGATCAACCCGCTCGTGCTCAAACCGATACTCGCACTTATAACCGGTTTGATAACTCCTCCGAACGTGGTCGCGACCGAGGCCGTGGTCGAGGTCGTGGCCGCGGTCGGTCATCCTACGGCCGTGGACGCAATCAACAGCACAACTATTACCAGCCACCCTACTGGCCGTCCCAGTCTCCACCAACTTGGGCCGGGTATCCCCCTCAACAGTCCGCACAACCTTGGTACTCCTCCACCACAGCCGAACTCGGCCCAAGGCATCTTAGGCCCAAAGCCATCTGATCAACCTGCGGCCCAGAACTACATGACTGGCTATTCCCCGACTGATATTGCTCAAGAACTCTACAACTTGGCGCTGCACAACAATGACTCATCATGGACCATGGACACCGGTGCGTCAGGTGCGATGTCTCCTCAATTTGATAAGTTCCAATCTATTTTTAATTCTGGCATTATTCGCAACATCATTGTTGGCAATGGCACAACCATTCCGGTCCACGGACAAGGCAACATCACCCTTCCCCCCACCTTTCCCACCTTTTAAACTCAAAAATGTCTTATACGCCCCTAACCTAGTTAAAAACCTTATCTCTGTTCGTCGTTTTACAACTGATAATCAATTATCTGTTGAATTTGATCCTTTTGGTTTTACTGTGAAGGACCTCCGGACCAGGAAACCCATCCTACGATGCAATAGCTCGGGGGATCTCTACACTCTCAACCCGTCCAACATCACCAATCTCTCTAATGCTTCCAATTATGCTGCTATATCTCAAGACATTTGGCATCAAAGACTCGGTCACCCAGGCCCATCAATTTTACAAACTTTAAAAACTTCTCATTCAATTTCTTGTGGAACTTTAAATATTAATGTTTGCACTTCGTGTATTTTTGGAAAACACACTAGACTTCCGTTTGTTGCATCTAATACCAATACCCTTAAACCATTTGATATTGTTCATGGTGATGTTTGGACATCCCCCATCATTTCTAACGGGGGTCATCGTTATTATGTCTTATTCTTGGATGATTACACTATTTTTTATGGACATACCCCATTGCCCACAAATCCGATGTTTTTACAATGTTCACAACCTTTAATACTTTTATTCAAACCCAATTTGGCACCAAAATCAAACAATTCCAATGTGATAACGGACGGGAGTATGCAAACCACCAATTTCAAACTTTTTGCAATAACCAAGGCATGCACTTCCGTTTTTCGTGCCCTCATACGTCCTCACAAAATGGTAAAGCCGAACGAAAAATACGAACAATCAATAATCTTATACGTACCCTATTGGCTCACTCGTCCACACCTACCAATTTTTGGCATCATGCCCTCGAAACCGCTACCTACCTTTTAAATATTATACCTACCAAAATTCATAATTTTCAAACCCCCACCCAACGCCTATATCACTGCCTTCCCACTTACGGACACCTTCGCGTGTTCGGGTGCATTTGCTATACCCTTATTCCTCACACGACTATTCACAAACTTGCCTACCGTTCTTACCCTTGTGTGTTTATTGGTTACCCCTCGAATCACCGTGGATACAAGTGCCTTGATCTAACAACCCTAAAAATTACAATTAATCGACACGTTCTTTTTGATGAAACTGTTTTCCCATTCCACAAATCTTACAAACCAACACCTAAAACCTATCAATTCCTTGATGACCATATAAATCCACATTTTCAGTTCACCCATTCGACCCTCCCTAATGACCCACCTAACCCTCCTAACTCTTCTCCTCAATCAACTACCCAAACACCCCACTCCCCTACGGCCCACTCCCCTACGGCCCACTCTCACTCCCACCCCAAAACTTCCCCTACAGCCCACTCCCCCATGCCTACCTCCCCTCCGGCCCAATCCCCAGCCCATACTGTAAGGACCGTTTTTCTATCTTTATAAATTAACTTACAAGGGTAATTAAAAGACTTCAAAATAACAACATTAATACATGTTTTTGACAAAAATTGGGCTTGACCCGTCCGTAAAACGGATATACCCTGTTTTAAACAAAAGTAAGACAAGTACCATTCTACAATTTGTTCGACAAGACACTACTAAAAACCTAGACATCAAGTGTTAAAATGTATGCCTACTAACAAGTTGTGCAAAATAGAAGTTTTGACCCAAAACATTAGTGCAACTAGCGGAAGCGCTTGGTATGACATATCATGAACATGTGCTCGCTCCAATTCTCCAAGTCGCCTAAATTGAGGATTTACCTACATTCAACAACAAAGCTTTAAAAGTTAGTCATTATACTTATTACGCTTACAATACCATCATTTTAGTTCCATTCGTTTATGTACTTTCATTCCTCTTACGCATTCGATTACCCAATTAAATGGGTATGGCATATACTCTCATAATGTGATTCAAGCATACACTTACGACCCGGTAACATCGGGTTAATTGCTTCCAACATAAATCTTTCGTTCTATCCGTTTAACGGATTGAACATCATACATTCGTTATTGCATTCATGACCACCCGTTCTAAACGGATGGTACCTTATCCTTACTCGACTTGTTCAATTCGAACCGGTCGACTTGTATAGCTTATCATAACCTTTGTTAGCAAAATCAAATCCGCAAGGGATGCTATCCATTTACTAATCACCATATTCATTATAACTAGGATTGTTCATCATAATTATTAACAAAATTTAAGTAAGGTTTTGTATGCAACGGAACATACCTCGGTCTTGCGTGCCTTCCGTTTTCCTAGTGCTCGTACCTTCTTCCTTCACGCCTATATTACAACATTCATTCATTTCTTAAGCATTTCATCAAACACTTGGTAGGCATCATAATTTAGGTATAAGGTACAAGTCTTTAAAGCATAATTTTACTAGTTCATCATCATCCAACATTCACATCTATTCTAATTTGCATAACTATTTCCTCCTACATCAATTTATCTAGCATTCAAGTATTACAAACAAGATCATATATCAAGATAACATACAATCATAATCATTATGACCTTCCTAATCATAACACAATTTCACAAAGTGGGTTTTCACTACAACCACTCATGCAACCTAAAATTAAACATGATTCTTGTTCTAGAAAGCAATTCTAACTCAGATTTCCCACTTTAGATACAAGAAATCGAGATTGGGTTTAACCCTTCATTCTAAAATTCATATTTTCAGAAATTAAACTTACCACTTCACTATGTATGTATAGATAATCGAAAAACTTGAGACATGCAACAGATTAGACTTGAATTCCTTGATCAATTGAGCGAGTTAGCAAGAGCAAGGGTTTTCACCCTGTTTCTCCTGTTCGATCGATCCCAGACACGCACAAGAGTGTGTGTTTTTGGGTTTCTACATTATAAATCCCTAATTAATATAACTTTACACATTACCCCCTTCCAAGTTTAATAAGTATCTAATTCAAGCCTTTTTCCAACATTTAACTTATATCTTATCATAACCCAAAAACTAAGTTAGTTTTTTGTTCACTTTCATTTATTTTAATATTAACCGATTTATGGGGTGTTACACATACACACTCATTGGCCCAAACTGATCCCTTTTCTGCCACCTCTTCAGCCTCGGCCCCCACACCAAACACCCCTCTGCCTAACCCGTCACCCGATCCCATCTCACCACTTCCGAACCCTCCACCTCAACCCCCTACTCGTACCATACATACCCGTGCTATGTCAGACATATATAAACCGAGACAAATTTTTAACCTATCCACCTCTACTATCGTACCGATACCCAAAACTCCCAAAGCCGCCTTGTCTACCCCGGAATGGTTTAATGCCATGCATACCGAATTTAATGCCTTAATTAAAAACAAGACTTGGGATCTTGTCCCGAGACATCCTGACATGCATATCATTCGTAGTATGTGGCTCATTCGTCACAAATACAGGTCCGATGGAACACTCGAGAGGTACAAGGCACGCCTTGTCTGTGATGGTAGAAATCAGGAGGTGGGGGGAACCTTTTAGTCTGGTTGTTAAACCGGCTACGATTCGGACTGTTTTAACATTGGCTCTAACACAGTCGTGGTCTATTCACCAGTTGGATGTCACTAACGCGTTTTTACATGGAAATCTAACCGAGACTGTGTACATGTATCAACCGATGGAAGGTATTGTGAATCCCGTCTAGAGTAGACGGTAATTCTAATCGATATGCAACCCTTCCAACTCGAGCCAAGATTTTGAACGGTCCAATATATCGAGGACCTAATTTGCCCCGTTTGCGAAAACGGATTATACCCTTCCATGGGGACACTTTCAGCAGAACGTAATCTCCGACTTGAAATTCAATAGGACGCCTTCTCTTGTTTGCATAAGATTTTTGCCGATCCTGGGCTGGTTTCAGTCGAGCTCTTACCAATTTTATCTTTTCATTTGTTACTGCTATTAAATCACTTGGCGCAAGCTCTCTTTGCCCCACTTCACCCCAACATACGGGAGTTCTACATTTTCTCCCGTACAGTAATTCATAAGGAGCCATTTGAATGCCACTATGGTAACTATTGTTATAAGAGAATTCCACTAGGGGTAGATGGTCATCCCAATTTCCCCCAAAGTCTAAGGCACACGCTCTCAACATATCGACAAGTGTTTGAATGGTTCTTTCTGACTGACCGTCAGTCTGAGGGTGGTAGGCGGTGCTTATGTGTAGCTTCGTGCCCACACTCTCGTGAAACTTTTGCCAATAACGAGAGGTGAATCTAGTATCCCGATCCGAGACGATTGACACGGGCACTCCGTGTCGAGATATGATCTCATTCATATATATTTCTACCATTTTCTCGGAAGAGTAAGCCTCTTTGATGGGTAGAAAATGAGCGCTTTTCGTAAGTCGATCTACGATTACCCATATTGTATCGTGCCCCTTTTTCGTTCTAGGAAGCTTGGTTACCAAATCCATCGTTAGTTCCTCCCATTTCCATACCGGAATCTCTAAAGGTTGCAACTCCACGTATGGTTTTTGATGCTCTGCTTTCACTTGGGAACATGTTAAGCATTTCGCGACATACTTAACAATATCACGTTTCATGCCCGGCCACCAATAATTGGTCTTCAAGTCCCGATACATCTTTGTAGCCCCGGGGTGAACCGAATACCGTGACTTATGAGCTTCTTCAAGTAACGCAGTCTTGACTTCACAGAAACGAGGTATCCAAATTCGGCCGAATCTCATCTTGAGTTTGGTCGAATTTTCTTTTAGCTTATCGACCACACCTTTTAATCTTTCTTTCTTTAAATCTTCCGCTCCAAGAGCCTTTATTTGGGAATCTCTTATCATATCGAACAAACGTGGTGTAACAATCATCTTCATGGACTTTACTTGGATGGGAGGTGGATACTCTTTTTGGCTTAACGCATCGACCACCACATTCGCCTTTCCCTGGTGGTAAAGGATATCGCAATCGTAATCTTTGATAAGTTCTAACCATCTCCGTTGCCTCATGTTTAAGTCTTTCTGCTCGAAGAAATATTTGAGGCTTTTGTGATCCGAGTAGATTGTACATTTTGCACTGTAGAGATAATGTCTCCATATCTTTAAGGCGAAAACTACTGCCGCCAACTCTAAGTCGTGAGTCGGGTAGTTTCCTTCATGCGGTTTAAGTTGTCTTGATGCATACGCGATAACCTTTCCCCTTTGCATTAAAACACATCCTAAACCCTGATGTGAAGCATCTGAATAGACAACCAAATCTTCCGTTCCATCTGGGAGTGTTAATACCGGAGAACTAGACAACTTTTCTTTTAACACGTGAAAGGCATCTTCTTGATCTTTGCCCCACACAAACCTCTCCTTCTTCCTCGTCAACTTCGTTAAGGGTAACGCTATTTTTGAAAAGTCTTGTATAAACCTCCTGTAATAGCCAGCAAGGCCTAGAAAGCTCCTTACTTCAGTTGGAGTTTTTGGGGAAACCCATTTCATTACTGACTCAATCTTCGATGGATCAACCAAGACACCTTCCGAGTTTATCACGTGACCGAGAAACTACACCTCTCTGAGCCAAAAGGCGCATTTTGAGAATTTTGCGTAAAGTTTCTCCTTACGAAGAATTTCAAGTACTTCACGTAAGTGTCTCGCATGTTCAGTCTTGCTTCGCGAGTAGACTAGAATATCATCTATGAACACAATCATAGATTTATCTAACATGGGTCGGCATACCGGTTCATAAGATCCATAAACGCTGCTGGAACGTTCGTTAACCCAAAGGACATAACTAGGAACTCGTAATGTCCATATCGGGTTCTAAATGCGGTCTTTGCAATATCTCCTTCTCGTACCTTGACTTGATGATATCCCGAACGTAAGTCTATCTTTGAGAACCAACTCGCCCCTTGTAATTGATCAAAAAGATCGTCAATTCGAGGTAAAGGGTAACGGTTCTTCACGGTCAGCTTATTTAATTCCGTGTAATCGATGCACATGCGCATCGACCCATCTTTCTTCTTAACAAATAAGACGGGCGCTCCCCAAGGCGACACACTCAGGCGTATAAAGCCCTTATCTAGTAGATCTTGTAGTTGTGCCATTAACTCTCGCATCTCAGTGGAAGCCTATCTGTAGGGAGCCTTCGCTACCGGTTTCGCACCCAGGTTCAATTCGATGCAAAACTCTATTTCTCGTTCGGGAGGGAGTCCCGGCAATTCATCCGGAAATACATCTGGAAATTCGTTCATGACCTCAACATCTTCAAACTTCGGGAGGCTCTGTCGAGCGTCTACTACATAAGCTAAATAGGCCCTACTTCCGTTAATTACATACTTGACCGCTTGGGCAATGGTACATAGTTTCGCTTCTACGTTTCTTTCTCCTTGGATTTTTAATTGGTTTCCACCCGGAGTTTGGACAGTTATGGTTTTATTTTCACAATTTATCTTCGCGTGGTTTTGTGTAACACCTCGAAAATTCACGTCCTATAATGTATTGACACGTGTCATAAGCTTGAACGTGTGAAAGAATACCCTAGAGGGACTAAAGTTGACAAACATGAAAAGCATGTAAATATAAGGGTTCAAATTGTCAACAATGGATAAATATACTTTATATTAACCCTACATGATGCTCATATCTTCAGACGAATAAATCATGGATCATACGAAGCTAATTATGAAAGAAAGTGAGAGATTACAAACTGCAGGGGTTAAGTGTGTCAACATGTTTAAGTTATACCTCTGAGTGACCTTTTAGCAAACCCGAAGCTTTGTAACGGTTAATTATGCTCACTAGAATACATGATATAAATTTCATAAAGTTCCGTTATCGTATGAGAAAGTTATGATCAAATTCGTAAGCGAAGGGTTAAAAAGCGTCTACGATGAAGTTTAGGACTTTTCGGGTAACAATAAAGTTAACCGAGGACTAAACAAAGTGGGTAAATGTCTTGAAGCCCTGAAACGTCAAATTGGAGGGTTCATAGTGCAAGAAATGAAGTCTAAACAAAGTTTTGAAGAGCCAAGGATCAAAACATAAAAATCTAAAGTTTGATTTGTGTCAGGTGGGGTGTCGCGCGACGCGAGGCCCTAGGGGGGTCTACGCGTGACGCCTAGGGCCATCTGTTCCGAAAACTTTGGGTTTTTGCCTGCTAGGAGCTTTGTAACCGACTTTAATCCGATTCTCCACATCTTGCTTGGCCCCTAAACAACCCCTAGACATTTAGGGACACTTGTTGGTGATCAAACATCAGTGGTAGCACTTGTTGTCAACAATCCATGAGATTATGAGCACTATATAAAGCCCTTAAGTTGCAACATTGCAACCACACCTCACTTCAGCTTTCCTGATCATTTCTGGAGCTCAAGACTTCTCTCTAAGCTTCACATTTCGTGCATAGGACCTCAGTAAGTTTGCTTAACCTTTCTTAGTTAAGTTTTTGCTTAGTTTTAGCTTAAAAGTCAAACCGTCGTAATTAACGGTTGACTTAACGATTAATCACCAATGGTCCAGTGATTAGTCGAATTGAAAGTAGTTATAAGTTGGTAATTATGTGGGTAATAAACCCTTAAAAGGGTTCCCCCTGATTCCCACTCTAACTAGGTCAAATGTCGGGTCAAACTTGTTATTAAAAAGTCAACAGGATACTTAATTTCTAATTTATGCATAATTAGCAATGTAGAACACATACAACCTGTGTGATCATTAATATAACTTGGTAATTAGTGTAAGAACATGTCTAAACATGTTCAACCCGACAATTTACTGTTTAGACCCGGTTCGGAACACAAAGTCGCAAAGCTTTGACTTTTTCTTTGACTTCAGTTCTGACCCGTTTTGGTATGTTTTAGAAATACCTTAGAGCTCTATTTGGACCAGGTTACATGCTAGTATAACCCTCTGTGATTATACACCATGGTTCATTAGTTAACCAATTAATACGCATGATTCCGTTAATTGCCTATATATTGACCATTATGCCTTTTTCACCTTAAAACGTGATTTTTGAAAATGTAAAAGAGTAGAAAACTTAGCTACTGATATATAAACTTGCACCCAAAATTTGACATTAGTTTGAGGTGTAGATTGAGAGTTATGCTCATTAGCGTAATTAGAAAGCTTCTTTAGCGATTTAACGACATAATTAGCGTATGGCCTATTAAGCCTACTTTTTGATATCAAACTTATTACCCACTGATGTAATATATTATTTTGGGAGTTTTGAAGATTTTTAATTAATTTTAGGCTGAGCATAACTTATAGTCGTAGGCTTAATCCGGTAATTGTCGGTTTTACCCTTGCGGGCTATAAAATGAGTTTTACATATCTACTTGACTCCAAACCTTTTGCTACTGATTACATATGATAAATAAATTATTTTAAGCCTTATGGAATAATAAAAATATCATCTTTATATATAGAACCCGGAAATGGCTTTTAATCGCCTTTTTAAGCGTTTTTAATGCATAGTATGTACTAGAACTATTTTAAACATACAAGGGTTGATACCTACTGATATTTTAGGTAAATTATAATATATTAATAGTAAGCAAAGGTTGTTGAACTCAGACTTCAGTTTTGAGCTTTTCGGCTTATGTGAAATTACCAAAATGCCCAACGGTGCATAGTTGGTTATAATTGATAAATTTCACATATATACTTTACCCTACTGTTATAACTTAGTAAACTAAGTATTTTTGCTGATTATATTAGACCTGTAACTCAGGTTAATACTTAAACTCTTTTATGACCTTTTAAATGACAAAACTACCCCTACGGGGCATAGTTTGTGTTTAAATTCGTTTTGGGCATAATGGAAGGTATCCTACTGATATCACAACATATTTGAGGCATATTAACTTAGGAAACCTGGTTAGGACCCTTATGATTACCCGTTACGCCTATTGCGCGTTCGGTTCGGCTTATGTAACTAGTTTACATAAATTAGCTGAAACGGGTCAAACCTTATCGGTTTTACCCCAAAATTCAGAATGTACCTAGATTACCCATATAAGGCAAGTCTTCAATCTTGTCGGATCTAAATCACATTCTATTCCGGTCTTCGCCTTATCATGCGTTTGAACCGTATCTTCCTTTTGAAAACTAACCGGTCTAAGTCAAGACTTAATTAAAGACCCGTTAGGATTCTAATAGGTTATTAAAAACCTTCGTTCCAGATTAGGAGCCCAGTAAAAGCTATCTGTACTTGCTGATTTGATATACGGCTGGGATTGAATTTATATTTAGCTCAGGTAAATACTTTTAACTTATTTTCCCTATACGGGCTTGGGTTACGGTATATAAAATACCGCTTGGTCGGGCATCAAATCTTCCATCGTTTGGTGGTTAATAGAATAATTTGATCGGCCCGTTTAAATCGTTTTGTTTACTTAAAGCCTTTGGGGGGTTAATGACCATGTCCCGGATATCCTTGGCATCATTCAAGAAATGGCCACGACCTTAGCACACGGGTGTAGGCGTACACCCGTCAATGCATTAAAATTATTAAGGTATAACCGCTGGTTACCCACCGCGGGACAATACTGTGTGGTGTGTCTATTAAGCTTTAACCCGGCATGATCCGGGCTACTGAACACATAAGTAACATGTAATTCTTTTACAAGATTATATATTTAAATAATTATCCCAAGTTATAAAGAGTTTGTGCCACGTGCATTCAAATCAATTTTATAAAACCTTTTCAAAATGAGTCAGTTGAATGTATTTACCATTGTAAACTGACATATTTTCCAAAAAGGCTAAATGCAGGTACTATACGTAATTGGCTGGCTACTCCAGACATCAATAATCAAGTCTCGCAAGCTTTAGATGTTAAAGTCTGTTGAACGACATTATCTTTTTGTTTAAGATCCGCCTGTGGATCCATCTTACATTCCGTTGTGATTTTTTATATTACTTTGAATCGGATTGTAATATATTTATCTTTTGCTTCCGCTGTGCATTTATATATTGTGTGGTTTGACTATGATGATATCAACTATGTCACGATACTCCCCACCGGGCCCACCGGTGACACGTGGAATTCGGGGTGTGACAGGTTGGTATCAGAGCCAACATTGAGTGAATTAAACACTAGCTTTTTATGTTTAATCTCAATGACACATTAGCACATTCCTTGACCTTCTAAGTCTAGACTTAACATAGGAATATTCTAAATCCTCATCTGGAAATTTTGTTTCCAATTTTTATATATTGGATACGTCGCCAAGCGAAGAAGCCGTAATAGGAATTCTCCACACCTGGAGCCTTGAATTGCTGACCTTCGTACAGCGGCTAGGATGAAACGTGCAACCAAGGAGAAAGCATTCGGAAATAAAACGAAGAAGAAACTCCTTTTGCTGAAGATCGTTTCCTTAAAAGTCTTTATAACGATATTTATCTTTTAGTCCATTCGAGGACAACATTATTCATTTCAAGTCCCGTTTAGGGCAAACATGAACTTTTTAATTTTATAGTGGAATGACTAAATTTAAATTTTCATTCTAAACATGAAATATGAAATAAATGAAAAATAACATTTCTTTTACAAGATCTACCGTTATAATAAGATAGCAAAACTTAAAAAGGGACAAGACCTAGCTCATGTGTCGTTTTAAGACAGGGCCAAGATGGTAGTTCCACAATTAGATTCAGATCCTTGTTTACATCTCAATTGAAGTTTGTTCTGCGTTAAATATTAAAGGAATCCTAAAGGTAAAACCTAGCCTAAATGTCAATGCAGACATGGCCAAGATGGTAAAACCTAGCCTAAATGTCAATGCAGACATGGCCAAGATGGTAAAACCTAGCCTAAATGTCATTGCAGACATGGCCAAGACGGTAAAACCTATACAAAAGATTCCAATCCCTGTTAACATCTGTAAGTATGTTAACATTTTTGGCAAACTGTGAATCGTTAAAGTCACACATGCCATCTTTTTAAAAAAAAGGGGGTTAATCTAAATTCCCTTATTTGAAATAATCATCCCTTAAGGGTGAAGTGCCCACGGGCTATAATTAACGTCCTCTGAGACTAAAGACAGTGGTAGCCTACAACTCCCTGTCAAGAAAAGGTAATGAACTTTGATTCAAACCTTAATGCCTCGATTCTCTGAAATCATGGCTTATATCATCCTATAAGATGATCATATTATAAACATCCCTTAGAAGGGAAGTGCCTACGGGCTATAGTTAACGTCCTCTGAGACTAAAGACAGTGGTAGCCTACAACTCCCTGTCAAGAAAAGGTAATGAACTTTGATTCAAACCTTAATGCCTCGATTCTCTGAAATCATGGCTTATATCATCCTATAAGATGATCATATTATAAACATCCCTTAGAAGGGAAGTGCCTACGGGCTATAGTTAACGTCCTCTGAGACTAAAGACAGTGGTAGCCTACAACTCCCTGTCAAGAAAAGGTAATGAACTTTGATTCAAACCTTAATGCCTCGATTCTCTGAAATCATGGCTTATAAATTAAACTTGTCCACGTGACTAGGCCTTTTGTGCTATTACTAACTTATAAATTAGGATTTATGATAAAAATCCTGAATAAAATAAATATCATTCCTTTTCTGCCAGTTTAAATATTAAAAAGAATCTAAAAGGTGAAACCTAAACTACATGTCATTTCAAACGTGGCCAAGATGGTGAAACCTATTCAAGAGATTCAGATCCTTGTTAACACCTAACAACGTGTTAGCACTCCTGGCAAATGTGATTCGAGAAAATCACAACAGTCATCCTTATATTGGATTCTTCCAATTTTCTTGTCTAGCCTAGTGATTTAGAAATCATGGCTTAAATCATCAAATAAAGATGATCATATTGTTAACACCTAAGAACGTGTTAGCACTCTTGACAAAAGTGATCTGAGAAAATCACAATAGTCATCCCTATATTGGAATTTTTCAAATTTCCTGATTCGGCCTAATGATCTAGAAATCATGGCCTATATCATCCTATAAGATGATCATATTATAAACATCCATTAGTGATGAAGTGCCTACGGGCTAAACTTGTTGTCTGATAAGACAACGACAGTGGTAGTATACGACTCCCTGTCTAAAAATAATGGACTATGTCCAAACATAATAGTCTATATGATCAATGCGATCATGACTAATATCATCCAACACGATGATCATGTTATCTAATATCCTTTAGTGATGTTTTGCCTACGGGCTATAATATATTGTCCATTTAGGACATTGTCATTGTTATCTTTATGATTCCTTGTTTAACGTGGTGAGCTATGCTCAAGCCAAATAGTCAATATGATTAATGCAATAATGACTTATATCATCTAATACGATGAACCTATTATAAACATCCATTAGTGATGTTTTGCCTACGGGCCATATTATATTGTCCATTGTGACACAAACATTGTGATCTCTACGATCCCCTATTTAAGGTAGTGAGCTGTGCTCAAGCCTAATAGTCTATATGATCAATGCAATCATGACTAAAATCATCAGTACGATGATTAAAATTTAAACATCCCCAATGATGTTTTGCCTAAGGGCTATATTATATTGTCCAATTAAGACAAGGCAATTGTAATCTTTTGTGATTCTTTGCCCAAGGGGGTGAGCTACGCTCAAATCCCATAGTCCATATGATTATTGCGATCCTGACCAATATCATCAGTATGATGATCATAATATTAACATCCCTAGTGATGAAATGCCTACGGACTATACTTTACTCTATTGTCGATAAGACAAGGATAGTGGTGATCTTCATGATCCCCTATTCAAAATTGTGGGATTATACCCAAACCTAATAGTCAATATGATCAGCGTGATCATGACTAATATCATTAGATACGATGATTATATATAAACATCCATTAGCAATGTTAATTGATTTACCTTTCTGCCAAATGAATCGTCTTTCAAGACGATGACAGCTGCAGTCTATGACTCCCTGTCCAAAGGTGAAGAACTATGTTCAAGCCTTAAAGCTCCTGATCTAATAAGATTGCGGCCTATGAATTGATGTCCTTGTGATAAATCCACAAGTTATATTTCAAGTCACCCCTAACAAGCCTCCGTGCTATAATTCGTCGTTCGTGACAAGTTAACTTACTAAATGTTAACATCCCTGGTGACAGGCCTTAGTGCCATATCCTATAACGTCCTAGAGACAAGGCCAATTGTGCCGTATCTGAATGTCATTGCGACAAGGCCTTCGCACCATATGATTACTTATGTCCTTCATGACTGGGCTTTATGCCATATCTTTCTACGTCCCTCGCGACAGGCTTCTATGCCATATATGTATATATATAACAAAAGTCATGTAAGGCTAGCCTTTGAGCTATTTATAATCGTCCTTGTGACAAAGACAGTTGTGACATTATGGTCCCCTGTCAAGCAGGTATTTGACTCACTCCAAACCTTGAATGCCATTGATAGTCCTTTTGTGACCTAAGCTAAATGTAATGGATATACATTCAAATAGCATTCATTAAGAATGTTCGGAACATAATGGCCTATACGGTTTGTGGATGCCGTGGCTAATCTATGTCAGGTCATCAGGATGATGACTAATAATTGTTTAATTTGGTAATTAGTACCAAGTTTTGAGTATGGAAAACTCGGATGAGATAGGCAATAGTCGCGATACTATTAATGCGACAAAAGCAAATTATACCTCAAACGTAAACCTCAATATTAATGGAGTTAATCTCCAAGCGGTGGTTAACGCAGCAGTTTGAAAGGCCATGGAAGAGGTCATGAACCAATTCAAAGAGCCGAATGCTTCTCGCTCTAAATTTCATTCAAAAACCACGTTCAATTGCTCATGAAAAGAGCTTTGTTCACACTTCAAATATAAAGGATGAACTAAAGGAGGAGGATAACTCCCATAAATCTAAGAAAAAGAGCAAGTACGGGCTTAATAAGAACCCACAAAAGTTTAGTAAGAAGCCTGTATATAAGAATTTCTATAAAAGGACACTGGAGACAGTGTCGAATAGAACAAAGACCAAAGCAGTGTGACATCTGCTAAGGAACTGGTCGTCAGTCCCATGAATGTAGGGACATAAAGAATGCAGTCTGTTACGACTGCGGTGAGCAAGGCCACATCAGAACTAGATGCCATAAAGCTGCCAAAGAAGGTGCAGCTAAGCCTGGAAAGGCTAAGAAAGGAAACGCCTGAACTCACTTGATGAATGCCAAGAAGCAAAACATGATGTCATCAAATACACTCCTTATCAATTGCCAATGATAATTTTCGCTAAGTGTCCTATTTTTAATACAGGCAATAATAAGTCTCCATAGACCATAAGCTTAGCAAACTTTTATATTACCCCAAGGTATAACTTACCAAGGAAACCATAGTAACCGATTCTTCTAGTATCGGCAAGGAATCTTTCTGAAAAATCTAAGAGTACTCTTTCTTCGAATAGAGTACGACAATATATGTTATTTTAATTATTTTCCTCATTGATTTCTATCTCCTGCGAATGCCAAACTATGTTTGATAAGAGTGCCATACGATGATTGGCGTATCCTAATGTGTCCCATAGATTGCTTCCATGCCTGATCAGTATGGAGGTTTAATGCATGGAACCCCTAAGATATCCCAATAATCATATTGTACTAAAGTCGACTAGTAGTATTCAAAGAAGATATCCAATATAAAAATGTCCTTATAAGTATCTCTACTTAGGGCATCTTTGCAATTGTAAAGAGAATGTGTCATTTATCTAACGCCGACAGCGATAGATGAGCCTAAGCCTGAGAATGCGGAAACCTCTGACATCTCTGTGTGTCATAGGAAACCTCTGAAATCTTTGTGTGTCATAATTATCTTCTTTATAAGAATTACCATATTTACCTCCTGAGAGGCAAGAGGATGTTAGAACAAACATCCCGCTTAGGGCTGCAGTTATTGTAAGAGCCTTATATCTGTTAGTACCAACGGAATAGGAAGAACTAAGAGCCAAATCGATAAGTTTTTAGAGAATGTTTCACAAAGCCAAAATTCAAAGTTCTAAGAACTCAGATTTATATAAATAAGAAAGACGGATCATCTTGCTTATGCATTGATTACCGCAACCCTATTTAAGCAACAATTAAGAATCGCTATTACCTGCCCAGGATCGTCGATTTGTTCGACTAACTGCAAGGATTAGCTATTCCTTAAGATTAGTTAAGCAGTGGCTGGAATAACCATCTCACCTTAAGATAAGATTTTCTATAATAGTGATATATAAGCATCAAGGTTGCTCCTTTAGAGACCTTGTATAAATGGAATGTTAAACAATCTATTGTTAAGTCCAATTATCAGAATCTAAAAGTTGTATCGGAAACAACAAATAAGGTCACGCAAATTCATAATCATCTGTAAGATGCCAGTATTCGACAGAAAATCAAGGATTTATGAAAGTAGCAACCCTCCTAAATCCTTGTTAAGGAATAGGGTTCAAACAAAGGATATCACCCAGGAAGGGTGTGCCAAATTGTTAAATTTTCAGGCTAGTTAAGCTCTGAATATATAGAACCATTCGAAGGAAATCGAATGTATCAAGATCAAGTAGCTTATAAGCTAAAACCTATTTAAGGATCTTGGCAGAGCTCGCAATACATTTCACACTAGTGACTGAAAGAGGAGTTTCGCCAATAAGTCAAGAAGCACTGCCACATAATGGTATACGGATTTATATAGTAATGAGCAACCTGTGTTGATTAAGGATCGACAGGATTAGAAGCTCCAAAAGATACATGTACCTATCATAAAGGTCAATTGGAATGCCATAGAGGCTCAAAGGTACTGGGGAAGATTAAACTCAATATAAGGCAGAAAATACTTCCTTTATTTTAACAAATCTCGAGGTCGAGATTTCTTTTAAGGGGGTGAGGATGTAACACCTCGAAAATTCACGTCCTATAATGTATTGACACGTGTCATAAGCTTGAACGTGTGAAAGAATACTCTAGAGGGACTAAAGTTGACAAACATGAAAAGCATGTAAATATAAGGGTTCAAATTGTCAACAATGGATAAATATACTTTACATTAACCCTACATGATGCTCATATCTTCAGACGAATAAATCATGGATCATACGAAGCTAAATATGAAAGAAAGTGAGAGATTACAAACTGCAGGGGTTAAGTGTGTCAACATGTTTAAGTTATACCTCTGAGTGACCTTTTAGCAAACCCGAAGCTTTGTAACGGTTAATTATGCTCACTAGAATACATGATATAAATTTCATAAAGTTTCGTTATCGTATGAGAAAGTTATGATCAAATTCGTAAGCGAAGGGTTAAAAAGCGTCTACGATGAAGTTTTGGACTTTTCGGGTAACAATAAAGTTAACCGAGGACTAAACAAAGTGGGTAAATGTCTTGAAGCCCTTAAACGTCAAATTGGAGGGTTCATAGTGCAAGAAATGAAGTCTAAACAAAGTTTTGAAGAGCCAAGGATCAAAACATAAAAATCTAAAGTTTGATTTGTGTCAGGTGGGGTGTCGCGCGACGCGAGGCCCTAGGGGGGGGTCTACGCGTGACGCCAAGGGCCATCTGTTCCGAAAACTTTGGGTTTTTGCCTGCTAGGAGCTTTGTAACCGACTTTAATTCGATTCTCCACATCTTGCTTGGCCCCTAAACAACCCCTAGACATTTAGGGACACTTGTTGGTGATCAAACATCAGTGGTAGCACTTGTTGTCAACAATCCATGAGATTATGAGCACTATATAAAGCCCTTAAGTTGCAACATTGCAACCACACCTCACTTCAGCTTTCCTGATCATTTCTGGAGCTCAAGACTTCTCTCTAAGCTTCACATTTCGTGCATAGGACCTCAGTAAGTTTGCTTAACCTTTCTTAGTTAAGTTTTTGCTTAGTTTTAGCTTAAAAGTCAAACCGTCGTAATTAACGGTTGACTTAACGATTAATCACTAATGGTCCAGTGATTAGTCAAATTGAAAGTAGTTATAAGTTGGTAATTATGTGGGTAATAAACCCTTAAAAGGGTTCCCCTGATTCCCACTCTAACTAGGTCAAATGTCGGGTCAAACTTGTTATTAAAAAGTCAACAGGATACTTAATTTCTAATTTATGCATAATTAGCAATGTAGAACACATACAAATTGTTTGATCATTAATATAACTTGGTAATTAGTGTAAGAACATGTCTAAACATGTTCAACCCGACAATTTACTGTTTAGACCCGGTTCGGAACCCAAAGTCGCAAAGCTTTGACTTTTGCTTTGACTTCAGTTCTGACCCGTTTTGGTATGTTTTAGAAATACCTTAGAGCTCTATTTAGACCAGGTTACATGCTAGTATAACCCTCTGTGATTATACACCATGGTTCATTAGTTAACCAATTAATACGCATGATTCCGTTAATTGCCTATATATTGACCATTGTGTGGTTTGACTATGATGATATCAACTACGTCACGATACTCCCCACCGGGCCCACCGGTGACACGTGGAATTCGGGGTGTGATATTTTGGGACATCCAATCCATACCCACTATTACTTTAAATTCCCCCAAAACCATAGGTATAAGGTCGATGTCAAATTCCTCATCTTCTATAGTTAACTTACAACTTCTACAGATTTCGTGCAACAAATAATTTTTACTATCGGCTATTTCTACTTCTAAGGGTGCCATCATTCTTTCAATTTTAAAGGAAGGGTGTTGCACTATTTCACTCGAAATGAACGACATGGTGGCTCCGGTATCAAACAATACGTATACTAGCAAGGAATTTAACAAGAAGATACCTGAGACCACATTCGGGTGAGACTTAGCTTCTTCGGATGTAATTTGGAACATTCTTCCTTTCGCCCTAGAGCTATCCTCATTCTTTCCTTCTTTCTTTGTCCCTTGCTGAAGTTTAGGACATTCTGACTTAACATGCCCTTTTTGGAAGCAGTTGAAACAAGTCTTCGGGTTGGTGGGGCACTTGTAGGAGGTATACCCTTCTTCACCGCATTTGTAGCACCCCTTCTTACCCAAAAGGCATTCCCCCGTATGTAGCTTCCCACATGTCTTGCAAGGAGTAATATTACCCTTCGACTTATCTTTCCTTCCCTGATCTTGGAACCTCGCCTTTTTAGATGGACTTGCATTTGTCCCCTTTTCTAACGACCTCTTTTCATCACGTTCTTCTTGCATCTTAATTTCAATTTCTCTATCACGTGCCAGATTGATAAGCTCGTCAAGGGTTTCACACTTTGAGGGAGTGATAAACTCCCTAAATTCCGCCTTTAGTATACCATAAAAGCGATTGATCTTCATTCTTTCTGTCTTCACAAAGTCTCCGCAAAACTTCATCTTATCCATGAACGTGTTTGATATTTCGTTTATCGTTTCGTTTTTCTGTCGGAGGCGTAAGAAATCCTCCTGAATCTTATCAATGGCTGACTGAGGACAGTGGTATTTCATAAAAGGTTCCTTGAATTCCTGCCAAGTCATCTCTTGCAACTTGTCTTCCCCAACTTCCTTACTATGTGCATCCCACCAATCTTTCGCTTGAAGAGTAAGTTGACCAGTAGCAAACATCACCTGGTCTTCCTTATCACACCGACTTCGTATAAATACCGCTTCTATGTTTGAAATCCATCTTTGACATGCGATCGGGTCGATTTTGCCATCATACGTTGCGGGATTGCACGCCATGAAGTCTTTATACGTGCACCGTCGTTCTTTGCTTTTACCTTTAGATCCTTCAATTAATTCTTTCAACTCTTCGATTTTGCTAGTCATCGTGGCATCCACGACTCCCAACACCCGACTTTCTACTTCTTGAGCTAATCGTGGAAGATTAGCTTGCATAACCCCTTCCGCCACCTCCGTGACCCTACTGTTAAGTGCTTCTTGATGAGCCGTGTCATCATCTTCATTAGCGTTTCTTGCATCAGCCATCTATGAAAATAGCATTTACATTCATCATTAAACACAAGCTCTCAATTATACACATACTTCGACCTTTGATTATTACAATCGTAATCATGCATTTCATGGTTGTTAACCATCAAATTTTCATCATTCTTTTGGGATTATTCATTCCATTGCTTACCACACTTACGAACTCTTTTTCGTTTTGATCTCAATTTATGATCGTAAGTATCTTATTAGTATGTTTACAAGGATCTCATGTCATTGTCGATAGTTATTTAGTTCATACGGGAACCCTAGTCGTGAAAAATAAACAAAACAAATATTATTCAGCGGAGTCAGTTTCCACTGGCCGTCGGCGACGGCTCTTCACCCGTCGGCGACGGGCCTTGTAAAGTGGCATCGGCCACAAAGTCCGTAGACAGTCATAAAGGGCGTCGGCCCAAATGAAGGGGGCGTCGGCGACGGCCTGATGCCCATCGGCGACGGCCTTCCGTTTGATGATTTCGCTGCAGTTTTGTTTAGGTTCTTTTAATCGTTTTTTGGGTCGGTTCCAACTATACGGTCCCTGGAACTTCCCGTTTCACCTCCCCTTATTATTTACAAACATACCTATCTTCAATATTTACGTTATAAGCTCACTATGCATACTTGCGTTTACCGAAACTTAAAATTTTACCTCATTGGCGATCTTGGAGTGAGCACACTTTCGAGCGAGCCATCGGTTTGAGTTCAAGCATTATTACTCTTGCTCGAATCCCTCAAACCTAGGCTCTGATACCAACTTGTAAGAACCGTTTTTCTATCTTTATAAATTAACTTACAAGGGAATTAAAAGACTTCAAAATAACAACATTAATACATGTTTTTGACAAAAATTGGGCATGACCCGTCCGTAAAACGGATATACCCCTGTTTTAAACAATAGTAAGACAAGTACCATTCTACAATTCGTTCGACAAGACACTACTAAAAACCTAGACATCAAGTGTTAAAATGTATGTCTACTAACAAGTTGTGCAAAATAGAAGTTTTGACCCAAAACATTAGTGCAACTAGCGGAAGCGCTTGGTATGACATATCATGAACATGTGCTCGCTCCAATTCTCCAAGTCGCCTAAATTGAGGATTTACCTACATTCAACAACAAAGCTTTAAAAGTTAGTCATTATACTTATTACGCTTACAATACCATCATTTTAGTTCCATTCGTTTATGTACTTTCATTCCTCTTACGCATTCGATTACCCAATTAAATGGGTATGGCATATACTCTCATAATGTGATTCAAGCATACACTTACGACCCGGTAACATCGGGTTAATTGCTTCCAACATAAATCTTTCGTTCTATCCGTTTAACGGATTGAACATCATACATTCGTTATTGCATTCATGACCACCCATTCTAAACGGATGGTACCTTATCCTTACTCGACTTGTTCAATTCGAACCGGTCGACTTGTATAGCTTATCATAACCTTTGTTAGCATAATCAAATCCGCAAGGGATTTGCTATCAATTTACTAATCACCATATTCATTATAACTAGGATTGTTCATCATAATTATTAACAAAATTTAAGTAAGGTTTTGTATGCAACGGAACATACCTCGGTCTTGCGTGCCTTCCGTTTTCCTAGTGCTCGTACCTTCTTCCTTCACGCCTATATTACAACATTCATTCATTTCTTAAGCATTTCATCAAACACTTGGTAGGCATCATAATTTAGGTATAAGGTACAAGTCTTTAAAGCATAATTTTACTAGTTCATCATCATCCAACATTCACATCTATTCTAATTTGCATAACTATTTCCTCCTACATCAATTTATCTAGCATTCAAGTATTACAAACAAGATCATATATCAAGATAACATACAATCATAATCATTATGACCTTCCTAATCATAACACAATTTCACAAAGTGGGTTTTCACTACAACCACTCATGCAACCTAAAATTAAACATGATTCTTGTTCTAGAAAGCAATTCTAACTCAGATTTCCCACTTTAGATACAAGAAATCGAGATTGGGTTTAACCCTTCATTCTAAAATTCATATTTTCAGAAATTAAACTTACCACTTCACTATGTATGTATAGATAATCGAAAAACTTGAGACATGAAACAGATTAGACTTGAATTCCTTGATCAATTGAGTGAGTTAGCAAGAGCAAGGGTTTTCACCCTGTTTCTCCTGTTCGATCGATCCCAGACACGCACAAGAGTGTGTGTTTTTGGGTTTCTACATTATAAATCCCTAATTAATATAACTTTACACATTACCCCCTTCCAAGTTTAATAAGTATCTAATTCAAGCCTTTTTCCAACATTTAACTTATATCTTATCATAACCCAAAAACTAAGTTAGTTTTTTGTTCACTTTCATTTATTTTAATATTAACCGATTTATGGGGCGTTACAAGTCTACCCCCCTTAAAAGAGGTTTCGTCCCCAAAACCTGGGCACATAACAAATTTAAACGTGCACATACCAAAAAGAAAAGGATAGTGCTTCCTCATTTCGTCTTCCGCCTCCCATGTGAGTTCCGATCCCTTTCGGTGTTGCCATTGAACTAACACTTGTCTAACAGCTTTGTTGCGGAGATTCTTCACCTTGACGTCTTTAATGGCTATTGGTCTTTCGACATAATTCAACCCCTCTTTCAACTCGATGTCATCGAGAGGTACTAATGCTGTTTCATCCGCAAGACACTTCCTCAACTGTGACACGTGGAAGGTATTGTGAATCCCGTCTAGAGTAGACGGTAATTCTAATCGATATGCAACCCTTCCAACTCGAGCCAAGATTTTGAACGGTCCAATATATCGAGGACCTAATTTGCCCCATTTGCGAAAACGGATTATACCCTTCCATGGGGACACTTTCAGCAGAACGTAATCTCCGACTTGAAATTCAATAGGACGCCTTCTCTTGTTTGCATAAGCTTTTTGCCGATCCTGGGCTGCTTTCAGTCGAGCTCTTACCAATTTTATCTTTTCATTTGTTACTGCTATTAAATCACTTGGCGCAAGCTCTCTTTGCCCCACTTCACCCCAACATACGGGAGTTCTACATTTTCTCCCGTACAGTAATTCATAAGGAGCCATTTGAATGCCACTATGGTAACTATTATTATAAGAGAATTCCACTAGGGGTAGATGGTCATCCCAATTTCCCCCAAAGTCTAAGGCACACGCTCTCAACATATCGACAAGTGTTTGAATGGTTCTTTCTGACTGACCGTCAGTCTGAGGGTGGTAGGCGGTGCTTATGTGTAGCTTCGTGCCCACACTCTCGTGAAACTTTTGCCAATAACGAGAGGTGAATCTAGTATCCCGATCCGAGACGATTGACACGGGCACTCCGTGTCGAGATATGATCTCATTCATATATATTTCTGCCATTTTCTCGGAAGAGTAAGCCTCTTTGATGGGTAGAAAATGAGCGCTTTTCGTAAGTCGGTCTACGATTACCCATATTGTATCGTGCCCCTTTTTCGTTCTAGGAAGCTTGGTTACCAAATCCATCGTTAGTTCCTCCCATTTCCATACCGTAATCTCTAAAGGTTGCAACTCCACGTATCGTTTTTGATGCTCTGCTTTCACTTGGGAACATGTTAAGCATTTCGCGACATACTTAACAATATCACGTTTCATGCCCGGCCACCAATAATTGGTCTTCAAGTCCCGATACATCTTTGTAGCCCCGGGGTGAACCGAATACCGTGACTTATGAGCTTCTTCAAGTAACGCAGTCTTGACTTCACAGAAACTTGGTATCCAAATTCGGCCGAATCTCGTCTTGAGTTCGGTCGAATTTTCTTCTAGCTTATCGACCACACCTTTTAATCTTTCTTTCTTTAAATCTTCTGCTCCAAGAGCCTTTATTTGGGAATCACTTATCATATCGAACAAACGTGGTGTAACAATCATCTTCATGGACTTTACTTGGATGGGAGGTGGATACTCTTTTTGGCTTAACGCATCGGCCACCACATTCGCCTTTCCCGGGTGGTAAAGGATATCGCAATCGTAATCTTTGATAAGTTCTAACCATCTCTGTTGCCTCATGTTTAAGTCTTTCTGCTCGAAGAAATATTTGAGGCTTTTGTGATCCGAGTAGATTGTACATTTTGCACTGTAGAGATAATGCCTCCATATCTTTAAGGCGAAAACTACTGCCGCCAACTCTAACTCATGAGTCGGGTAGTTTCCTTCATGC
Source organism: Helianthus tuberosus (assembly GCA_030545235.1). Taxonomy (NCBI): domain Eukaryota; kingdom Viridiplantae; phylum Streptophyta; class Magnoliopsida; order Asterales; family Asteraceae; genus Helianthus; species Helianthus tuberosus. The sequence continues at coordinate 25,143 of JARYGA010016352.1, forward strand.
GGTTTAAGTTGTCTTGATGCATACGCGATAACCTTTCCCCTTTGCATTAAAACACATCCTAAACCCTGATGTGAAGCATCTGAATAGACAACCAAATCTTCCGTTCCATCTGGGAGTGTTAATACCGGAGAACTAGACAACTTTTCTTTTAACACGTGAAAGGCATCTTCTTGATCTTTTCCCCACACAAACCTCTCCTTCTTCCTCGTCAACTTCGTTAAGGGTAACGCTATTTTTGAAAAGTCTTGTATAAACCTCCTGTAATAGCCAGCAAGGCCTAGAAAGCTCCTTACTTCAGTTGGAGTTTTTGGGGAAACCCATTTCATTACTGCCGCAATCTTCGATGGATCAACCAAGACACCTTCCGAGTTTATCACGTGACCAAGAAACTGCACCTCTCTGAGCCAAAAGGCGCATTTTGAGAATTTTGGGTAAAGTTTCTCCTTACGGAGAATTTCAAGTACTTCACGCAAGTGTCTCGCACGTTCAGTCTTGCTTCGCGAGTAGACTAGAATATCATCTATGAACACAATCACAGATTTATCTAACATGGGTCGGCATACCAGTTCATAAGATCCATAAACGCTGCTGGAACGTTCGTTAACCCAAAGGACATAACTAGGAAATCGTAATGTCCATATCGGGTTCTAAATGCGGTCTTTGCAATATCTCCTTCTCGTACCTTGACTTGATGATATCCCGAACGTAAGTCTATCTTTGAGAACCAACTCGCCCCTTGTAATTGATCAAAAAGATCGTCAATTTGAGGTAAAGGGTAACGGTTCTTCACGGTCAGCTTATTTAATTCCGTGTAATCGATGCACATGCGCATCGACCCATCTTTCTTCTTAACAAATAAGACAGGCGCTCCCCAAGGCGACACACTAGGGCGTATAAAGCCCTTATCTAGTAGATCTTGTAGTTGTGCCATTAACTCTCGCATCTCGGTGGGAGCCAATCTGTAGGGAGCCTTCGCTACCGGTTTCGCACCCGGGTTCAATTCGATGCAAAACTCTATTTCTCGTTCGGGAGGGAGTCCCGGCAATTCATCCGGAAATACATCCGGAAATTCATTCACGACCTCAACATCTTCAAACTTCGGGAGGCTCTGTCGAGCGTCTACTACATAAGCTAAATAGGCCCTACTTCCGTTAATTACATACTTGACCGCTTGGGCAATGGTACATAGTTTCGCTTCTACGTTTCTTTCTCCTTGGATTTTTAATTGGTTTCCACCCGGAGTTTGGACAGTTATGGTTTTATTTTCACAATTTATCTTCGCGTGGTTTTGTGTAACACCTCGAAAATTCACGTCCTATAATGTATTGACACGTGTCATAAGCTTGAACGCGTGAAAGAATACTCTAGAGGGACTAAAGTTAACAAACATGAAAAGCATGTAAATATAAGGGTTCAAATTGTCAACAATGGATAAATATACTTTACATTAACCCTACATGATGCTCATATCTTCAGACGAATAAATCATGGATCATACGAAGCTAAATATGAAAGAAAGTGAGAGATTACAAACTGCAGGGGTTAAGTGTGTCAACATGTTTAAGTTATACCTCTGAGTGATCTTTTAGCAAACCCGAAGCTTTGTAACGGTTAATTATGCTCACTAGAATACATGATATAAATTTCATAAAGTTCCGTTATCGTATGAGAAAGTTATGATCAAATTCGTAAGCGAAGGGTTAAAAAGCGTCTACGATGAAGTTTAGGACTTTTCGGGTAACAATAAAGTTAACCGAGGACTAAACAAAGTGGGTAAATGTCTTGAAGCCCTTAAACGTCAAATTGGAGGGTTCATAATGCAAGAAATGAAGTCTAAACAAAGTTTTGAAGAGCCAAGGATCAAAACATAAAAATCTAAAGTTTGATTTGTGTCAGGTGGGGTGTCGCGCGACGCGAGGCCCTAGGGGGGGGGTCTACGCGTGACGCCAAGGGCCATCTGTTCCGAAAACTTTGGGTTTTTGCCTGCTAGGAGCTTTGTAACCGACTTTAATCCGATTCTCCACATCTTGCTTGGCCCCTAAACAACCCCTAGACATTTAGGGACACTTGTTGGTGATCAAACATCAGTGGTAGCACTTGTTGTCAACAATCCATGAGATTATGAGCACTATATAAAGCCCTTAAGTTGCAACATTGCAACCACACCTCACTTCAGCTTTCCTGATCATTTCTGGAGCTCAAGACTTCTCTCTAAGCTTCACATTTCGTGCATAGGACCTCAGTAAGTTTGCTTAACCTTTCTTAGTTAAGTTTTTGCTTAGTTTTAGCTTAAAAGTCAAACCGTCGTAATTAACGGTTGACTTAACGATTAATCACTAATGGTCCAGTGATTAGTCAAATTGAAAGTAGTTATAAGTTGGTAATTATGTGGGTAATAAACCCTTAAAAGGGTTCCCCTGATTCCCACTCTAACTAGGTCAAATGTCGGGTCAAACTTGTTATTAAAAAGTCAACAGGATACTTAATTTCTAATTTATGCATAATTAGCAATGTAGAACACATACAAATTGTTTGATCATTAATATAACTTGGTAATTAGTGTAAGAACATGTCTAAACATGTTCAACCCGACAATTTACTGTTTAGACCCGGTTCGGAACCCAAAGTCGCAAAGCTTTGACTTTTGCTTTGACTTCAGTTCTGACCCGTTTTGGTATGTTTTAGAAATACCTTAGAGCTCTATTTGGACCAGGTTACATGCTAGTATAACCCTCTGTGATTATACACCATGGTTCATTAGTTAACCAATTAATACGCATGATTCCGTTAATTGCCTATATGTTGACCATTATGCCCTTTTCACCTTAAAACGTGATTTTTGAAAATGTAAAAGAGTAGAAACCTTAGCTACTGATATATAAACTTGCACCCAAAATTTGACATTAGTTTGTGGTGTAGATTGAGAGTTATGCTCATTAGCGTAATTAGAAAGCTTCTTTAGCGATTTAACGACATAATTAGCGTATGACCTATTAAGCCTACTTTTTGATATCAAACTTATTACCCACTGATGTAATATATTATTTTGGGAGTTTTGAAGATTTTTAATTAATTTTAGGCTGAGCATAACTTATAGTCGTAGGCTTAATCCGGTAATTGTCGGTTTTACCCTTGCGGGCTATAAAATGAGTTTTACATATCTACTTGACTCCAAACCTTTTACTACTGATTACATATGATAAATAAATTATTTTAAGCCTTCTGGAATAATAAAAATATCAGCTTTATATATAGAACCCGGAAATGGCTTTTAATCGCCTTTTTAAGCGTTTTTAACGCATAGTATGTACTAGAACTATTTTAAACATACAAGGGTTGATACCAAATGATATTTTAGGTAAATTATAATACATTAACAGTAAGCAAAGGTTGTTAAACTCAGACTTCAGTTTTGAGCTTTTCGGCTTATGTGAAATTACCAAAATGCCCTACGGTGCATAGTTGGTTATAATTGATAAATTTCACATATATACTTTACCCTACTGTTATAACTTAGTAAACTAAGTATTTTTGCTGATTATATCAGACCTGTAACTCAGGTTAATACTTAAACTCTTTTATGACCTTTTAAATGACCAAACTACCCCTACGGGGCATAGTTTGTGTTTAAATTCGTTTTGGGCATAATGAAAGGTACCCTACTGATATCACAACATATTTGAGGCATATTAACTTAGGAAACCTGGTTAGGACCCTTATGATTACCCGTTACGCCTATTGCGCGTTCGGTTCGGCTTATGTAACTAGTTTACATAAATTAGCTGAAACGGGTCAAACCTTATCGGTTTTACCCCAAAATTCAGAATGTACCTAGATTACCCATATAAGGCAAGTCTTCAATCTTGTCGGGTCTAAATCACATTCTATTCCGGTCTTCGCCTTATCATGCGTTTGAACCGTATCTTCCTTTTGAAAACTAACCGGTCTAAGTCAAGACTTAATTAAAGACCCGTTAGGATTCTAATAGGTTATTAAAAACCTTCGTTCCAGATTAGGAGCCCAGTAAAAGCTATCTGTACTTGCTGATTTGATATACGGTTGGGATTGAATTTATATTTAGCTCAGGTAAATACTTTTAACTTATTTTCCCTATACGGGCTTGGGTTACGGTATATAAAATACCGCTTGGTCGGGCATCAAATCTTCCATCGTTTGGTGGTTAATTGAATAATTTGATCGGCCCGTTTAAATCGTTTTGTTTACTTAAAGCCTTTGGGGGGTTAATGACCATGTCCCGGATATCCTTGGCATCATTCAAGAAATGGCCACGACCTTAGCACACGGGTGTAGGCGTACACCCGTCAATGCATTAAAATTATTAAGGTATAACCGCTGGTTACCCACCGCGGGACTATACTATGTGGTGTATCTATTAAGCTTTAACCCGGCACGATCCGGGCTACTGAACACATAAGTAACATGTAATTCTTTTACAAGATTATATATTTAAATAATTATCCCAAGTTATAAAGAGTTTGTGCCACGTGCATTCAAATCAATTTTATAAAACCTTTTCAAAATGAGTCAGTTGAATGTATTTACCATTGTAAACTGACGTATTTTCCAAAAAGGCTAAATACAGGTACTATATGTAATTGGCTGGCTACTCCAGACATCAATAATCAAGTCTCGCAAGCTTTAGATGTTAAAGTCTGTTGAACGACATTATCTTTTTGTTTAAGATCCGCCTGTGGATCCATCTTACATTCCGTTGTGATTTTTTATATTACTTTGAATCGGATTGTAATATATTTATCTTTTGCTTCCGCTGTGCATTTATATATTGTGCGGTTTGACTATGATGATATCAACTATGTCACGATACTCCCCACCGGGCCCACCGGTGACACGTGGAATTCGGGGTGTGACAGGTTGGTATCAGAGCCAACATTGAGTGAATTAAACACTAGCTTTTTGTGTTTAATCTCAATGTCACATTAGCACATTCCTTGACCTTCTAAGTCTAGACTTAACATAGGAATATTCTAAATCCTCATCTGGAAATTTTTTTTCCAATTTTTATATATTGGATACGTCGCCAAGCGAAGAAGCCGTAATAGGAATTCTCCACACCCGGAGCCTTAAATTGCTGACCTTCGTACAGCGGCTAGGATGAAACGTGCAACCAAGGAGAAAGCATTCGGAAATAAAACGAAGAAGAAACTCCTTTTGCTGAAGATCGTTTCCTTAAAAGTCTTTATAACGATATTTATCTTTTAGTCCATTCGAGGACAACATTATTCATTTCAACTCCCGTTTAGGGCAAACATGAACTTTTTAATTTTATAGTGGAATGACTAAATTTAAATTTTCATTCTAAACATGAAATATGAAATAAATGAAAAATAACATTTCTTTTACAAGATCTACCGTTATAATAAGATGGCAAAACCTAAAAAGGGACAAGACCTAGCTCATGTGTCGTTTTAAGACAGGGCCAAGATGGTAGTTCCACAATTAGATTCAGATCCTTGTTTACATCTCAATTTAGGTTTGTTTTGCGTTAAATATTAAAAGAATCCTAAAGGTAAAACCTAGCCTAAATGTCAATGCAGACATGGCCAAGATGGTAAAACCTAGCCTAAATGTCAATGCAGACATGGCCAAGATGGTAAAACCTAGCCTAAATGTCATTGCAGACATGGCCAAGACGGTAAAACCTATACAAAAGATTCCAATCCCTGTTAACATCTGTAAGTATGTTAACATTTTTGGCAAACTGTGAATCGTTAAAGTCACACAGGCCATCTTTTAAAAAAAAAGGGTTAATCTAAATTCCCTTATTTGAAATAATCATCCCTTAAGGGTGAAGTGCCCACGGGCTATAATTAACATCCTCTGAGACTAAAGACAGTGGTAGCCTACAACTCCCTGTCAAGAAAAGGTAATGAACTTTGATTCAAACCTTAATGCCTCGATTCTCTGAAATCATGGCTTATATCATCCTATAAGATGATCATATTATAAACATCCCTTAGAAGGGAAGTGCCTACGGGCTATAGTTAACGTCCTCTGAGACTAAAGACAGTGGTAGCCTACAACTCCCTGTCAAGAAAAGGTAATGAACTTTGATTCAAACCTTAATGCCTCGATTCTCTGAAATCATGGCTTATATCATCCTATAAGATGATCATATTATAAACATCCCTTAGAAGAGAAGTGCCTACGGGCTATAGTTAACGTCCTCTGAGACTAAAGACAGTGGTAGTGTCACACCCCGATTTCCACGTGTCACCGGTGGGCCCGGTGGGGAGTATCGTGACGTCATGGTTGGCAACATAATAGTCAAACAACACAATATTTAATATGCACATCGGAAGCAATTTAAAAGATATAATACAAACGAATTTAATATTGTAATATCAAATGTCACAATATTCGGAAGTTTATCCACAGATGGATCGGAACAAAACGAAAATAATAGTTCAACAGACTTCAGGCATCTTAAGCTTGCGAGACTTCTAATGATGCTAAGGAGAAATCCCAGCCAATTACGCTTAGTACCTGCATTTAATCTTTTTGGGAAAATACGTCAGTTTACACTGGTAAATACATTCAACTAACTCATTTTAAAAATGATTGAAAATTTGTTTGGATGCACATGGCATAAACATTTTATAATTTGATTAAAATGCACAGAGGCAAAATTAATCTTGTATAACTTGGGGCAATTATTTAGCTATATAATCTTGCGAACGAATTACATGTTACTTATGCGTTCAGTAGCCCGGATCTTGTCCGGGTTAAAGATCAATAGACACACCACATTATTCTTTTGTGCGCTGACAGGTGTACGCCTACACCCCGCGCTTAAGTCGTGGCCATTTCGTAAAATGATGCCAGGGATATCCGGGACATGGTCATTAACCCCCCAAAGGCTTTAAAGTAAACAAGACTGTTTAAACGAGCCGATCAAATTATTCAATTAACCACCTAAGCGATGGAAGATTTGATGCCCGACCAAGCGGTATTTTATATACCGTAACCCAAGCCCGTATAGGGAAAATAAGTTAAAAGTATTTACCTGAGCAATGTATAAATCACAATAAGCAAATTGCAAGTAGCTTTTACTGGTCCTCCTAATCTGGAACGAAGGTTTATAATAACCTATTAGAATCCTAACGGGTCTTTAATTAAGCTTAAGCTTAGACCGGTTAGTTTCAAAGATACGGTTCGTACGCACGATTAAGCGAAGACCGGATAGAATGTGATTTAGACCCGACAAGTTCAGAGACTTGTTTAATATGGGTATTTCATACACATTCTGGATTTTGAGATAAAACCGTTAAGGTTTGACCCGTTTAGGCTAGTTTATGTAAACTTGTTACATAAACCGAACCGAACGCGTAATATGCGTAACGGATAATAATGAGAGCTATTTACAGGTTTCCTAAGTTAATATGCTTCATATATGTTGTGACATCAGTAATATGTCTTTTATTATGCCCGTAATGAATTTAATCACAAACTATGCCCCGTAGGGGTAGTTTGGTCATTTTAAAGGTTGTAAAAGAGTTTAAGTGTCAACCTGTGTTACAGGCCTGATGTAATTAGAAAATATACTCAATTTGCTAAGTTATATCAATAGGTTAAAGTATATATGTGAAATTTATTAATTATAACCAAACTATGCACCGTAGGGGCATTTTGGTAATTTCACATAAGCCGAAAAGCTCAAAACTGAAGTCTGAGTTTATCAACCTTTGCTTACTGTTAAAATATTATAATTTGCCTCAAATATCAGTAGGTATCAACCCGTGTATGTTTAATATAGTTATAGCACATACTATGCGTTAAAAACGCTTAAAAAGGCGATTAAAGGCCAATTCCGGGTTTGATACATAAATCTGATATTTTATATTTCCAGAAGGTTTAAAATAATTTATTTATCATATGTGATCAGTAGCAAAAGGTTTGGAGTCGTTTAGATATGTAAAACTCATTTTATAGCCCGTAAGGGCAAAACCGACAATTACCGGATTAAGCCAACGACTATAAGTTATGCTCAGCCTAAAATTAATTAAAAATCTTTAAAAAACCCAAAATAATATATTACATCAGTGGGTAAAAGATTTGATATCAAAAATTAGGTTTAGATAGGCTATACGCTAAATACGCCGTTTAATTAACATAAAGCTTTAATTTTACGCTAACGAGCATAACTCTTAACCTACACCTCAAACTGATGTCAAATTTTGTATGCAAGTTTATATATCAGTAATTAATGTTTCTACTCTTTTACATTTCCAAAAATCACGTTTTAAGGTGAAAAGGGCATAATGGTCAACATATGAGCAATTAACGGAATCATGCATATTAATTGGATAACTAATGATCCGAGGTGTATAATCACAGAGGGTTATACTAGCATGTAACCTGGTCCAAATAAAGCTCTTAGGTATTTCTAAAACATACCATAACGGTTCAGAACTGAAAGTCAAAGTATAAGTCAAACTATGCGACTTTCGGTTCCAAACCGGGTCTAAACTGGAAATTGTCGGGTTGAACATGTTTAGACATGTTCTTATACTAATTACCAAGTTATATTAATGATCAAACAGGTTATATGTGTTCTACATTGCTAATCATGCATAAATTGCAATTTAAACTTTCTGTTGACTTTTTAATTACACGTTTGACCCGACATTAGACCTAGTTAGAGTGGGAATCAGGGGGAACCCTTTTGAGGTTTTATTACCCACATAATTACCTACTTAAAGGTACTTTTAATTCGAGATTTTACTGAGCCATTATTAATTAATCTCGAAGTCAAACCGTAATTACGATGGTTTGACTTTTAGCTAAATACTAAGCTAAACTTAATTTAGAAAGGTCAAGTAAACTTACAAGAGTCCTAAGCTTGATTAGTGATCACTTGAGAGTGCCTTGAAGCTCCAGAAATGATCAGATTGCAAGAGGAAGGTGTGAAGAACAATGGTGCATATCATGGCCTTTATATAGTGTTTAATCCACCATAAATCTTTGACAAATGAGTCTACAACCCACCATAACTGATCAACACATGTTCCTAGTGCTTAGGGGGTGTCTAGGGGTCGCCCTTTATGTGGAAAATCGGATAAAATCGATCAGATTGCACTCAGCAGGCAAAAAACCAAAGAAGTCGGAGCTGGGGACCCCTCGCGTGACGCTAAGCCCCCCCCCCCCCCCCCCCCCCAGGGCCTCGCGTCGCGCTAGGCCTACTCGGCACAAATCAGAATTTTTGATTTTTTGCGATTTGATCCTTGGCTCTTCAAAATTCGATTAGGCACTTGTTTCTTGCATTATGAACCCTCATAATTGATCTATAAGGGCTTTAAAACATATACCCACTTTGTTAAGTCCCCGGTTAACTTTATTGTTACCCGAAAAGTCCTAACTTTCAACGTTTACGCTTTAACCCTTCGCACATGAATTTGATCATAACTTTCTCATATGATAACGAAACTTTACGAAATTTAAATCGTGCATTCTAGTGAGCATAATTAACCGTTACAAAGCTTCGGGTTTGTCAAAAGGTCACTCAGAGGTATAACTTAAACATGTTGACACAATTAGCCCCTGTAGTTTGTAATCTCTCACTTTTAGCTTCGTATGATCCATGATTTATTCGTTTGAAGGTATGAGCATCATGTAGGGTTAATATATAATATATTTATTCACTGTTGACATTAAGAACTCGTATATTCACATACTTTCCATGATTGTCAACTTTAGTCCTTCTATAATATTCTTTCACACGTTTAAACATTTGACACGTGTCTACACATTATAGGACGTGAATTTTCGAGGTGTTACATCCTCACCCCCTTAAAATAAATCTCGACCCGAGATTTACTGAAATAAATAAGGGTACTTTTCTTTCATCGTGGATTCAACCTCCCACGTGTATTCGGGACCTCTACGGGCATCCCATTTGACCTTTACAATAGGCACATGCTTTCTTCGAAGCTTCTTAACCTGTCGATCCTCAATCGACAAAGGTTTTTCAACAAATTTCAAGTTCTCATCTATATGCACATCTGTATGTGGTATCACCAGTGATTCATCAGCGGAACACTTCTTCAGATTGCAGATGTGGAACACGTTGTGAATTCCACTGAGCTCTTCTGGTAAGTTTAACTTATAGGCAACTGACCCGACACGTTCGATAACCTCGAAAGGTCCTATGTATCTCGGGCTTAGCTTGCCTTTCTTACCAAACCGCATTACCCCCTTCCAGGGTGATACTTTAAGCAACACTTTATCACCTACTTCGAAGTGAAAAGCTTTACGCTTCGGATTTGCGTAGCTCTTCTGCCTATCTCGGGCAGCTTTGAGACGGTCACGAATCTGGACAATCTTGTCCGTCGTTTCAAAGACTATCTCTGGTCCAGACAATTGGACATCTCCAACTTCTGCCCAACAAATGGGCGATCTACACTTTCTACCGTATAATGCCTCAAAAGGCGCAGCCTTAATGCTGGTATGGTAGCTATTGTTGTAGGAGAATTCGACTAAGGGTAGGTGCTTATCCCAACTACCACCCAAATCGATCGTACATGCACGTAGCATGTCTTCCAACGTTTGAATAGTATGCTCACTCTGACCGTCAGTCTGAGGATGATAAGCCGTACTAAAATTCAAACGTGTGCCCAAAGATTGTTGGAAACTCTTCCAAAAATGTGACGTGTATCTAGTATCTCGGTCAGAGATAATAGACACAGGTATGCCATGTAAGGCTACAATCTTATCAACGTATAACTGGGCTAACATGTCGGAGCTATAAGTCTCCTTGATGGGTAAGAAATGTGCTGACTTAGTCAGTCTATCAACTATAACCCATATTGTATCATTTCCTTTCTTTATCTTGGGTAACTTGGTGACAAAATCCATAGTTACCATTTCCCACTTCCACATAGGAAGTTCAGGCTGTTGTAGCAAGCCTGGCGGCTTTTGATGTTCTGCTTTGACTTGCGCACAAGTCAAGCACTTAGCTACATAGGCAGCTACAGACTTTTTCAAGCCTATCCACCAATAATTTGCCTTTAGATCCTGGTACATCTTATCAGCTCCAGGATGAACGGAGTATTTGGAACTATGGGCTTCCTGGAGGATGACATCTCGCAGTCCTCCATAAATTGGAACCCATATTCGTCCATTTAATCTTAGAATTTCGTCCTTGCTAAGAGTTAACTGCTCCTCAGTTACTCCTAACTTTTCATTAGGATAGTTAGCTTCCAACACAGCTTCTTTCTGTGCAGCTAACAACCTTTCAATCAAATTATTCTTTATCTCCATGCGCTTGGCATTGATTCGGATGGGTTTCACCCTCTCCTTTCGACTCAAGGCATCGGCGACTACATTCGCCTTGCCGGAATGGTATCTGATTTCACAATCATAATCATTTAAAGTTTCCATCCAACGGCGCTGCCTCATGTTTAATTCCTTCTGATTGAACAGATCCTGGAGGCTCTTGTGATCAGAATAGATCACACACTTGATTCCATAAAGATAATGCCTCCACAGTTTTAGTGCGAATACAACGGCACCTAACTCCAAGTCGTGGGTGGTGTAATTCTTTTCATGCACCTTTAACTGTCGTGATGCATAGGCAATAACCTTTCCTTTTTGCATAGGCACACACCCCATGCCAGTGTGCGATGCATCGCAGTAAACCACAAAATCTTCTATTCCATCTGGCAATGTCAGTACTGGGGCGTTGCTTAACTTTTGTTTCAGAATATCAAAGGATTCTTGCTGCTTAGGGCCCCAAACGAACTTTACTTTCTTCTTGGTTAAGGAAGTTAGGGGTGCAGCAATCCTTGAAAATTTTTCAATGAAACGCCTGTAATATCCTGCCAATCCCAGGAAGCTACGAATCTCTGTAGGCGTCTTCGGCTCTTGCCAGTTCATAACTGCTTCAACCTTAGCGGGATCCACCTGGATACCACGCTCACTCACCACATGTCCAAGGAATTGGACTTCTCGAAGCCAGAATTCACATTTAGAGAATTTGGCATAGAGCTTCTCCTGATGTAGAAGTTTCAGAATTGCAACGAAGATGCTTCTCGTGGTCAGCTTGGTTCTTTGAATAGATAAGAATGTCGTCGATGAAAACGATGACGAATTTATCTAAGTACGTCTTGCAAACGCGATTCATGAGATCCATGAACGCGGCCGGTGCATTAGTGAGCCCAAAAGGCATCACTAGGAACTCGTAATGACCATAACGAGTCCTAAATGCCGTTTTATGCACGTCTTCATCTCTAACTTTCAGTTGATGGTAGCCTGACCTCAAATCAATCTTCGAAAAATAACTTGCTCCTTGTAATTGATCGAACAAATCGTCGATCCTGGGTAAAGGATACCTATTCTTGATCGTGACCTTATTAAGCTCACGATAATCGATGCACAGCCGCATCGATCCATCCTTCTTCTTGACAAACAGGACAGGTGCTCCCCAAGGAGACGAACTAGGTTTAATGAAACCCTTGGCTAGCAATTCGTCTAGCTGTGTCCTTAATTCTTTCATCTCCGTTGGAGCCAACCTATAGGGTGCTCTAGCAACTGGTGCTGCTCCGGGGATGATATCGATCCTGAATTCCACTTGTCTATCTGGTGGCAAACCAGGTAGTTCTTTCGGAAAATCTTCTGGGAATTCAGAGATGACAGGGATGTCTTCAATCTTGGGTTTGGGCTCATCGATAATCACTTGTGCCATGTAGATGACACAACCCTTCTTCAGACACTTCGAAGCCTTGAGCATAGTCACTTGCTCAGGTAGCCCATACTGGATATCTCCCCGAATAGTAAGTGATTCACCAGACGGAGTCTTTATTACCACTTGCTTCTTGTTGCAGACAATTTGGGCCTGGTTATGAGATAACCAGTCCATACCCAAGACTATGTCAAAACCGGCTAACTTAAATGGAAGTAAGGAGAGAGGAAAAGAGTGGTTCTTAATGGATATAACACATCCATCTAACACAGTTGAGACGGTTTCTATGGTGTCGTCTGCTAACTCCACCTCATAATTTGCACTTAAGGTTTTGACAGGTAAATTTAGCAATTTACAAAACTTATTATCTACGAAAGACTTATCAGCGCCTGAATCAAAAAGCACTCTAGCATAGACATCATTTACAAGAAAGGTACCTGTTATCACATTGTCGTCCAGTACCGCTTCCTTTGCGTCCATTCTGAAGACTCTAGCATTAGTCTTCTTCGCCTCTTCCGGCTTCTTAGCATTTTTAGGGCAGTTGGTTTTAATGTGCCCCTTTTCATTGCAACGATAGCACGTTGCGTCTTTCAGCTTCTTGCAATCCAAGGTTTTGTGTTCCTTGGACTTGCACAAACCACAAGCAAAAGATCTTGACTCAGTATGCGAGTTCGATCCGAGTCTGCACTTTCCAAAGTGCTGTTTCTTGAAAATATTGCACTTGGGCTTCTCACCAGAACGATGCCCATCTCTCCTCGACTCAGACCCTTTTTTGCTGTCACCGTTTCCACGGTGCTTCTTGCTCGACCTCCGTGAGTTATCGTCTTCACGCTTTCTCTTTTCGGCATCTTTGTTCCTCAGCGATCTTTGCCTGACCGCATCCAAAGTGAGGGACAGAGATATGTCAGTTACCGATCTAAAAGTAGTCGGTCGAGATGCCTTTACGCTTGCCTTTATTTCCGGGGCTAAACCACCGATGAAACGAGCGATTCGTTTGGGTTCTGGGGTCACTAAGTATGGAACTAACCGGGACAGCGTGTTGAAGCTCGTGAGGTAAGCTTGACAGTCGAGGTTTGTCATCACCAATGATAGAAAATCAGTCTCTATCTTCTCCACCTCATGCTGAGGGCAGTAATTTTCCCTGATAAGGGCAACAAATTGATCCCATGACATATTGTACAATGGGATTTTCTCGGTGGCTTGAATCAGCGATCTCCACCAGGCCAAAGCCTCGCCCTTAAAAGATTGCGACACAAACTTGACCACATCTCTCTCAGCACATCCGCTGATATCCACAACTGTATCCATCTCATCCAACCACGTCATACAATCCACAGCTCCTTTCTCCCCAGTGAAATCCCGGGGTTTACATGAGACAAAATATTTATAGGAGCAACCCTTATCACGGGGTCCTTTATTCAGTATAATCTGTTGAGACGGATCACTGTGATGATTTGAGGATTGTCGGTCGTCATCCTTCTTCGGTTCGTCCTTCTTGGACGGTGGCTTTGCATGCGGCGTTGATAGGGTCCTACTACGAGTCCCACTATAATCATCGTACTGCCGCTCCAAGGCTTTAGTAACTGCGTCGTCAACCAACGCTTTCAATTGAGCACCCGTTAAATTAATCCGGGCATTATCAATGTTCTCCACTGGATGGCTATTTAGTTCGTTAGAGTTAGCCATTTTAATTGAACTGTTACAGAAAACAAGGACAATATTTTATTTGGGAGATTATTATGGAATTGTCTTTTATGGCAATTCATTAACCATGGTAACAGAGACCATATTTGGTTAATTTATTAATCATATTTATTTAGGATTTTTATCATAATTTATCCTAATTATAAAACAATAACAGTTTTATTTGTGGCACAAATGGCCTAGTCACATGGACACTTTTAAATTATAAGCTATGATTTCAGGGAATCAGGGCATGTGGTATACTGGCACAACAGGCCTAGTCATAAAGACATTTATAAATTATAAGCTATGATTTCAGAGAATCAAAGCATGTAGGTATACTGGCACAATAGGCCTAGTCACAAGGACAATTATAAATTATATGCTAGGATTTCAGAGAATCAAAGCATTTGAGGTTTGAACCTGGTTCATTACCTTTTTCTGACAAGGAGTCATCGCTACCACTGTCTTTTGGCTCATGTGGAAATGAGCAAGGCCCGTAGGCACTATATTACCACGTATGGTTAAAATATGATCATCTTAATTGAGGATGTAAACCCAGGATTCAGAGATCATTAAACTGGGTTAGGAATCTTCTAAAGAATTCCTTTAATAACATATGTGATTTCCAACGAATCACTTCTTCCAGGATTGTTAACATGTTTTCAGATGTTAACAGGGATATGAATCTTTTAAACAGGTCTTACCATCTTGGCCAGGTCTTTATAATGACATTCAGGCTAGGTTTCACTCTTAAGATTCTTATTCAAAATTAAATAGGCAGATTATTATCAAAAAGGAATGGTTTTGATTTATTTATCTCATATATAATAATTATTTATGCACATAAGGCAAACATGAAATTTATAAACTTACATTCCATTAATTTATTAAAATATTACACGCTGCCCTAGACGGGTCTTTTCAAATAACAAACTTACCCACGCAGGGGTTTAAACAAGGATTTACCCACGCAGGGGCTTAACAACAAATATCATAATAGTCCACGCAGGGACTTACAAAAGTAACATAATAGTCCACGCAGGGACTTAAACGAATAACATACCCTCGTAGGGGTTTACAGAAAGATAGACCCACGCAGGGGTCAAAACAAACAAACAAGCATACCCACGCAGGGGTTTATACAGTAAGACTGGCCCACGCAGGGGCTCAACAATAATTGGAAGGATTTAGCGGTCCTTCTTGCTCTTCCCTTTGATCAAACTTGTCAATCCTTGGAAGAAGCTTTGTCTCTCCTGGCGGTCGCGGCGATAGTCCCGCTTAACCTGATCCAGTCTCTGAAGAATTTCCTCCCGTTCTGGGGGAGAAAATCGTGGCGGTTGCGACTGCGTCCGAATGATAGGTCTGGCCGGTATCTGGTAACCATGAGCTGGATACCCGACTCCCCATGGGTCTCCATACGGTCCTTGGGGGTTAAGGGCGTTGTAATTTGCCGCTACCATGTAGGGGTCTGCTTCAGCGTAGTTGTAGTTGGTGTGCACTGGTTGTTCAAACGGGTTATACGCCATGGAACCCGTGTATGCCGGAATTGGGTTATCAAAACCCATAGGCGGTGGTTGCGGTGCAACTGGGTGTGAGGGTCCACCTATTTGTGGGTCCTCCTGATGTGGCGGGTAATGGCTACCACTTGATTGGCGTGGAGAACTAAAATGAAAGTCTCCCGCTCGCGCAGACATACGCGCTCCGGTTCTCCTACGCCTTGGCGGTTGCGGAGGTGCCGGTTGAACTGGTGGCGGTGGAGGCGGTGGTGTAACTGCCACAAACCTCGAATCCACAGAGGGATCCTGTTGCTGCTGCGGCTGCTGCTGCTGCTGAGGCGGTGAATGGCGAGGAGGTGTATAGTACCATTCGTGCCTGGTAAACATAGCTTGAAAGCTTTCTGGACCAACATAGGGTGATCCGTGGAAAGAAGATCCGTCAGAGATCTCTATAGGGTGGTTTGGTGTACCGCTGGCAGGCTCGACGGGGTCCGTATCCTCGTCCATATCATCTGCGTGATCACCTGAGAAATGGTCGTCTGGTCCTAATGGGTTGAAACCCACTGGTTCTTGGATATAATTCGCCGGGTTAAACCGGCCCCTAAAAACTGGTGTAGGGTCACCAAAAGAGTTGTGCGATAAGGATCGCTGTAAAGGTATATAGGACGGTTGAGGGTTGTTGGGCTCATTTTCCGAATGCGGCCCATACGAGTTGTGAATAGGAGGTGTCGAGCTGTGAGAAACCGACCGTCTTGCCGGCTCGAAGAGGTTCCTCCGGTTTTGTCGGGGATCGTCGCTCTCCGTGGTCGAAGGAGCTCGCACATTTGAGGGTCCTGCCTCGTTGTCATTGGGGGCGGTGATTGGCCCCTTTCCACGTTCTCTTCTTCTGAAGAATCTTGGCGGCATTTTATTAATCCTGTCAATAAGGCATGAGATAACAAAACAAAAATATATGCAAAATAAAGGACAACACAAATAAAGTGGAATTTGTCCTATGTTATATGTCTAGACTCAAAGTTCAGATATGTGCAATTGTGTTATTGAGATTAAACACAAAAGGCTAGTGTTTAATTCACTCAATGTTGGCTCTGATACCAACCTGTCACACCCCGATTTCCACGTGTCACCGGTGGGCCCGGTGGGGAGTATCGTGACGTCATGGTTGGCAACATAATAGTCAAACAACACAATATTTAATATGCACAGTGGAAGCAATTTAAAAGATATAATACAACCGAATTTAATATTGTAATATCAAATGTCACAATATTCGGAAGTTTATCCACAGATGGATCGGAACAAAACGAAAATAATAGTTCAACAGACTTCAGGCATCTTAAGCTTGCGAGACTTCTAATGATGCTAAGGAGAAATCCCAGCCAATTACGCTTAGTACCTGCATTTAATCTTTTTGGGAAAATACGTCAGTTTACACTGGTAAATACATTCAACTGACTCATTTTAAAAATGATTGAAAATTTGTTTGGATGCACATGGCATAAACATTTTATAATTTGATTAAAATGCACAGAGGCAAAATTAATCTTGTATAACTTGGGGCAATTATTTAGCTATATAATCTTGCGAACGAATTACATGTTACTTATGCGTTCAGTAGCCCGGATCTTGTCTGAGTTAAAGATCAATAGACACACCACATTATTCTTTTGTGCGCTGACAGGTGTACGCCTACACCCCGCGCTTAAGTCATGGCCATTTCGTAAAATGATGCTAGGGATATCCGGGACATGGTCATTAACCCCCCAAAGGCTTTAAAGTAAACAAGACTGTTTAAACGAGCCGATCAAATTATTCAATTAACCACCTAAGCGATGGAATATTTGATGCCCGACCAATCGGTATTTTATATACCGTAACCCAAGCCCGTATAGGGAAAATAAGTTAAAAGTAATTACCTGAGCAATGTATAAATCACAATAAGCAAATTGCAAGTAGCTTTTACTGGTCCTCCTAATCTGGAACAAAGGTTTATAATAACCTATTAGAATCCTAACGGGTCTTTAATTAAGCTTAAGCTTAGACCGGTTAGTTTCAAAGATACGGTTCGTACGCACGATTAAGCGAAGACCGGATAGAATGTGATTTAGACCCGACAAGTTCAGAGACTTGTTTAATATGGGTATTTCATACACATTCTGGATTTTGAGATAAAATCGTTAAGGTTTGACCCGTTTAGGCTAGTTTATGTAAACTTGTTACATAAACCGAACCGAACGCGTAATATGCGTAACGGATAATAATGAGAGCTATTTACAGGTTTCCTAAGTTAATATGCTTCATATATGTTGTGACATCAGTAATATGTCTTTTATTATGCCCGTAATGAATTTAATCACAAACTATGCCCCGTAGGGGTAGTTTGGTCATTTTAAAGGTTGTAAAAGAGTTTAAGTGTCAACCTGTGTTACAGGCCTGATGTAATTAGAAAATATACTCAATTTGCTAAGTTATATCAGTAGGTTAAAGTATATATGTGAAATTTATTAATTATAACCAAACTATGCACCGTAGGGGCATTTTGGTAATTTCACATAAGCCGAAAAGCTCAAAACTGAAGTCTGAGTTTATCAACCTTTGCTTACTGTTAAAATATTATAATTTGCCTCAAATATCAGTAGGTATCAACCCGTGTATGTTTAATATAGTTATAGCACATACTATGCGTTAAAAACGCTTAAAAAGGCGATTAAAGGCCAATTCCGGGTTTGATACATAAATCTGATACTTTTATATTTCCAGAAGGTTTAAAATAATTTATTTATCATATGTGATCAGTAGCAAAAGGTTTGGAGTCGTTTAGATATGTAAAACTCATTTAATAGCCCGTAAGGGCAAAACCGACAATTACCGGATTAAGCCTACGACTATAACTTATGCTCAGCCTAAAATTAATTAAAAATCTTTAAAAATCCCAAAATAATATATTAAATCAGTGGGTAAAATATTTGATATCAAAAAGTATGTTTAGATAGGCTATACGCTAAATACGCCGTTTAATTAACATAAAGCTTTAATTTTACGCTAACGAGCATAACTCTTAACCTACACCTCAAACTGATGTCAAATTTTTTATGCAAGTTTATATATCAGTAATTAAGGTTTCTACTCTTTTACATTTCCAAAAATCACGTTTTAAGGTGAAAAGGGCATAATGGTCAACATATGAGCAATTAACGGAATCATGCATATTAATTGGATAACTAATGATCCGAGGTGTATAATCACAGAGGGTTATACTAGCATGTAACCTGGTCCAAATAAAGCTCTTAGGTATTTCTAAAACATACCATAACGGTTCAGAACTGAAAGTCAAAGTATAAGTCAAACTATGCGACTTTCGGTTCCGAACCGGGTCTAAACAGGAAATTATCGGGTTGAACATGTTTAGACATGTTCTTACACTAATTACCAAGTTATATTAATGATCAAACAGGTTATATGTGTTCTACATTGCTAATCATGCATAAATTGCAATTTAAACTTTCTGTTGACTTTTTAATTACACGTTTGACCCGACATTAGACCTAGTTAGAGTGGGAATCAGGGGGAACCCTTTTGAGGTTTTATTACCCACATAATTACCTACTTAAAGGTACTTTTAATTCGAGATTTGACTGAGCCATTATTAATTAATCTTGAAGTCAAACCGTAATTAAGATGGTTTGACTTTTAGCTAAATACTAAGCTAAACTTAATTTAGAAAGGTCAAGTAAACTTACAAGAGTCCTAAGCTTGATTAGTGATCACTTGAGAGTGCCTTGAAGCTCCAGAAATGATCAGATTGCAAGAGGAAGGTGTGAAGAACAATGGTGCATATCATGGCCTTTATATAGTGTTTAATCCACCACAAATCTTTGACACATGAGTCTACAACCCACCATAACTGATCAACACATGTTCCTAGTGCTTAGGGGGTGTCTAGGGGTCGCCCTTTATGTGGAAAATCGGATAAAATCGATCAGATTGCACTCAGCAGGCAAAAATCCAAAGAAGTCGGAGCTGGGGACCCCTCGCGTGACGCTAAGTCCCCCCCCCCCAGGGCCTCGCGTCGCGCTAGGCCTACTCGGCACAAATCAGAATTTTTGATTTTTTGCGATTTGATCCTTGGCTCTTCAAAATTCGATTAGGCACTTGTTTCTTGCATTATGAACCCTCATAATTGATCTATAAGGGCTTTAAAACATATACCCACTTTGTTAAGTCCCCGGTTAACTTTATTGTTACCCGAAAAGTCCTAACTTTTAACGTTTACGCTTTAACCCTTCGCACACGAATTTGATCATAACTTTCTCATACGATAACGAAACTTTACGAAATTTAAATCGTGCATTCTAGTGAGCATAATTAACCGTTACAAAGCTTCAGGTTTGTCAAAAGGTCACTCAGAGGTATAACTTAAACATGTTGACACAATTTGCCCCTGTAGTTTGTAATCTCTCACTTTTAGCTTCGTATGATCCATGATTTATTCGTTTGAAGGTATGAGCATCATGTAGGGTTAATATATAATATATTTATTCACTGTTGACATTAAGAACTCGTATATTCACATACTTTCCATGATTGTCAACTTTAGTCCTTCTATAATATTCTTTCACACGTTTAAACATTTGACACGTGTCTACACATTATAGGACGTGAATTTTCGAGGTGTTACAGGTAGCCTACAACTCCCTATCAAGAAAAGGTAATGAACTTTGATTCAAACCTTAATGCCTCGATTCTCTGAAATCATGGCTTATAAATTAAACTTGTCCACGTGACTAGGCCTTTTGTGCTATTACTAACTTATAAATTAGGATTTATGATAAAAATCCTGAATAAAATAAATATCATTCCTTTTCTGCCAGTTTAAATATTAAAAAGAATCTAAAAGATGAAATCTAAACTACATGTCATTTCAAACGTGGCCAAGATGGTGAAACCTATTCAAGAGATTCAGATCCTTGTTAACACCTAAGAACGTGTTAGCACTCCTGGCAAATGTGATTCAAGAAAATCACAACAGTCATCCTTATATTGGATTCTTCCAATTTTCTTGTCTAGCCTAGTGATTTAGAAATCATGGCTTAAATCATCAAATAAAGATGATCATATTGTTAACACCTAAGAACGTGTTAGCACTCTTGACAAAAGTGATCTGAGAAAATCACAATAGTCATCCCTATATTGGAATTTTTCAAATTTCCTGATTCGGCCTAATGATCTAGAAATCATGGCCTATATCATCCTATAAGATGATCATATTATAAACATCCATTAGTGATGAAGTGCCTACGGGCTAAACTTGTTGTCTGATAAGACAACGACAGTGGTAGTATACGACTCCCTGTCTAAAAATAATGGACTATGTCCAAACATAATAGTCTATATGATCAATGCGATCATGACTAATATCATCCAACACGATGATCATGTTATTTAATATCCTTTAGTGATGTTTTGCCTACGGGCTATAATATATTGTCCATTTAGGACATTGTCATTGTGATCTTTATGATTCCTTGTTTAAGGTGGTGAGCTATGCTCAAGCCAAATAGTCAATATGATTAATGCAATAATGACTTATATCATCTAATACGATGAACCTATTATAAACATCCATTAGTGATGTTTCGCCTACGGGCCATATTATATTGTCCATTGTGACACAAACATTGTGATCTCTACGATCCCCTATTTAAGGTAGTGAGCTGTGCTCAAGCCTAATAGTCTATATGATCAATGCAATCATGACTAAAATCATCAGTACGATGATTAAAATTTAAACATCCCCAATGATGTTTTGCCTAAGGGCTATATTATATTGTCCAATTAAGACAAGGCAATTGTAATCTTTTGTGATTCTTTGCCCAAGGGGGTGAGCTACGCTCAAATCCCATAGTCCATATGATCATTGCGATCCTGACCAATATCATCAGTATGATGATCATAATATTAACATCCCTAGCGATGAAATGCCTACGGACTATACTTTACTCTATTGTCGATAAGACAAGGATAGTGGTGATCTTCATGATCCCCTATTCAAAATTGTGGGATTATACCCAAACCTAATAGTCAATATGATCAGCGTGATCATGACTAATATCATTAGATACGATGATTATATATAAACATCCATTAGCGATGTTAATTGATTTACCTTTCTGCCAAATGAATCATCTTTCAAGACGATGACAGCTGCAATCTATGACTCCCTGTCCAAAGGTGAAGAACTATGTTCAAGCCTTAAAGCTCCTGATCTAATAAGATTGCGGCCTATGAATTGATGTCCTTGTGACAAATCCACAAGTTGTATTTCAAGTCACCCCTAACAAGCCTCCGTGCTATAATTCGTCGTTCGTGACAAGTTAACATACTAAATGTTAACATCCCTGGTGACAGGCCTTAGTGCCATATCCTATAACGTCCTAGAGACAAGGCCAATTGTGCCGTATCTGAATGTCATTGCGACAAGGCCTTCGCGCCATATGATTACTTATGTCCTTCATGACTGGGCTTTATGCCATATCTTTCTACGTCCCTCGCGACAGGCTTCTATGCCATATATGTATATATATAACAAAAGTCATGTAAGGCTAGCCTTTGAGCTATTTATAATCGTCCTTGTGACAAAGACAGTTGTGACATTATGGTCCCCTGTCAAGCAGGTATTTGACTCACTCCAAACCTTGAATGCCATTGATAGTCCTTTTGTGACCTAAGCTAAATGCAATGGATATACATTCAAATAGCATTCATTAAGAATGTTCGGAACATAATGGCCTATACGGTTTGTGGATGCCGTGGCTAATCTATGTCAGGTCATCAGGAATATGACTAATAATTGTTTAATTTGGTAATTAGTACCAAGTTTTGAGTATGGAAAACTCGGATGAGATAGGCAATAGTCGCGATACTATTAATGCAACAAAAGCAAATAATACCTCAAACGTAAACCTCAATATTAATGGAGTTAATCTCCAAGCGGTGGTTAACGCAGCAGTTTGAAAGGCCATGGAAGAGGTCACGAACCAATTCAAAGAGCCGAATGCTTCTCGCTCTAAATTTCATTCAAAAACCACGTTCAATTGCTCATGAAAAGAGCTTTGTTCACACTTCAAATATAAAGGATGAACTAAAGGAGGAGGATAACTCCCATAAATCTAAGAAAAAGAGCAAGTACGGGCTTAATAAGAACCCACAAAAGTTTAGTAAGAAGCCTGTATATAAGAATTGCTATAAAAAGACACTGGAGACAGTGTCGAATAGAACAAAGACCAAAGCAGTGTGACATCTGCTAAGGAACTGGTCGTCAGTCCCATGAATGTAGGGACATAAAGAATGCAGTCTGTTGCGGTGAGCAAGGCCACATCAGAACTAGAGGCCATAAAGCTGCCAAAGAAGGTGCAGCTAAGCCTGGAAAGGCTAAGAAAGGAAACGCCTGAACTCACCTGATGAATGCCAAGAAGCAAAACATGATGTCATCAAATACACTCCTTATCAATTGCCAATGATAATTTTCGCTAAGTGTCCTATTTTTAATACAGGCAATAATAAGTCTCCATAGACCATAAGCTTAGCAAACTTTTATATTACCCCAAGGTATAACTTACCAAGGAAACCATAGTAACCGATTCTTCTAGTATCGGCAAGGAATCTTTCTGAAAAATCTAAGAGTACTCTTTCTTCGAATAGAGTACGACAATATATGTTATTTTAATTATTTTCCTCATTGATTTCTATCACTTGCGAATGCCAAACTATGTTTGATAAGAGTGCCATACGAGGATTGGCGTATCCTAATGTGTCCCATAGATTGCTTCCATGCCTGATCAGTATGGAGGTTTAATGCATGGAACCCCTAAGATATCCCAATAATCATATTGTACTAAAGTCGACTAGTAGTATTCAAAGAAGATATCCAATATAAAAATGTCCTTATAAGTATCTCTACTTAGGGCATCTTTGCAATTGTAAAGAGAATGTGTCATTTATCTGACACCGACAGCGATAGATGAGCCAAAGCCTGAGAATGCAGAAACCTCTGACATCTCTGTGTGACATAATTATCTTCTTTATAAGAATTACCATATTTACCTCCTGAGAGGCAAGAGGATGTTAGAACAAACATCCCGCTTAGGGCTGCAGTTATTGTAAGAGCCTTATATCTGTTAGTACCAACGGAATAGGAAGAACTAAGAGCCAAATCGATAAGTTTTTAGAGAAGGTTTCACAAAGCCAAAATTCAAAGTTCTAAGAACTCATATTTATATAAATAAGAAAGACGGATCATCTTGCTTTTGCATTGATTACCGCAACCCTATTTAAGCAACAATTAAGAATCGCTATTACCTGCCCAGGATCGTCGATTTGTTCGACTAACTGCAAGGATTAGCTATTCCTTAAGATTAGTTAAGCAGTGGCTGGAATAACCATCTCACCTTAAGATAAGCTTTTCTATAATAGTGATATATAAGCATCAAGGCTGCTCCTTTAGAGACCTTGTATAAATGGAATGTTAAACAATCTTTTGTTAGGACAACAGATTGTTAAGTCCAATTATCAGAATCTAAAAGTTGTATCGGAAACAACAAATAAGGTCACGCAAATTCATAATCATCTGTAAGATGCCAGTATTCGACAGAAAATCAAGGATTTATGAAAGTAGCAACCCTCCTAAATCCTTGTTAAGGAATAGGGTTCAAACAAAGGATATCACCCAGGAAGGGTGTGCCAAATTGTTAAATTTTCAGGCTAGTTAAGCTCTGAATATATAGAACCATTCGAAGGAAATCGAATGTATCAAGATCAAGTAGCTTATAAGCTAAAACCTATTTAAGGATCTTGGCAGAGCTCGCAATACATTTCACACTAGTGACTGAAGGAGGAGTTTCACCAATAAGTCAAGAAGCACTGCCACATAATGGTATACGGATTTATATAGTGATGAGCAACCTGTGTCGATTAAGGATCGACAGGATTAGAAGCTCCAAAAGATACATGTACCTATCATAAAGGTCAATTGGAATGCCATAGAGGCTCAAAGGTACTGGGGAAGATTAAACTCAATATAAGGCAGAAAATACTTCCTTTATTTTAACAAATCTCGAGGTCGAGATTTCTTTTAAGGGGGTGAGGATGTAACACCTCGAAAATTCACGTCCTATAATGTATTGACACGTGTCATAAGCTTGAACGTGTGAAAGAATCCTCTAGAGGGACTAAAGTTGACAAACATGAAAAGCATGTAAATATAAGGGTTCAAATTGTCAACAATGGATAAATATACTTTACATTAACCCTACATGATGCTCATATCTTCAGACGAATAAATTATGGATCATACGAAGCTAAATATGAAAGAAAGTGAGAGATTACAAACTGCAGGGGTTAAGTGTGTCAACATGTTTAAGTTATACCTCTGAGTGACCTTTTAGCAAACCCGAAGCTTTGTAATGGTTAATTATGCTCACTAGAATACATGATATAAATTTCATAAAGTTTCGTTATCGTATGAGAAAGTGATGATCAAATTCGTAAGCGAAGGGTTAAAAAGCGTCTACGATGAAGTTTAGGACTTTTCGGGTAACAATAAAGTTAACCGAGGACTAAACAAAGTGGGTAAATGTCTTGAAGCCCTTAAACGTCAAATTGGAGGGTTCATAGTGCAAGAAATGAAGTCTAAACAAAGTTTTGAAGAGCCAAGGAGCAAAACATAAAAATCTAAAGTTTGATTTGTGTCAGGTGGGGTGTCGCGCGACGCGAGGCCCTAGGGGGGGTCTACGCGTGACGCCTAGGGCCATCTGTTCCGAAAACTTTGGGTTTTTTCCTGCTAGGAGCTTTGTAACCAACTTTAATCCGATTCTCCACATCTTGCTTGGCCCCTAAACAACCCCTAGACATTTAGGGACACTTGTTGGTGATCAAACATCAGTGGTAGCACTTGTTGTCAACAATCCATGAGATTATGAGCACTATATAAAGCCCTTAAGTTGCAACATTGCAACCACACCTCACTTCAGCTTTCCTGATCATTTCTGGAGCTCAAGACTTCTCTCTAAGCTTCACATTTCGTGCATAGGACCTCAGTAAGTTTTCTTAACCTTTCTTAGTTAAGTTTTTGCTTAGTTTTAGCTTAAAAGTCAAACCGTCGTAATTAACGGTTGACTTAACGATTAATCACTAATGGTCCAGTGATTAGTCGAATTGAAAGTAGTTATAAGTTGGTAATTATGTGGGTAATAAACCCTTAAAAGGGTTCCCCTGATTCCCACTTTAACTAGGTCAAATGTCGGGTCAAACTTGTTATTAAAAAGTCAACAGGATACTTAATTTCTAATTTATGCATAATTAGTAATGTAGAACACATACAACCTGTTTGATCATTAATATAACTTGGTAATTAGTGTAAGAACATGTCTAAACATGTTCAACCCGACAATTTACTGTTTAGACTCGGTTCGGAACCCAAAGTCGTAAAGCTTTGACTTTTGCTTTGACTTCAGTTCTGACCCGTTTTGGTATGTTTTAGAAATACCTTAGAGCTCTATTTGGACCAGGTTACATGCTAGTATAACCCTCTGTGATTATACACCATGGTTCATTAGTTAACCAATTAATACGCATGATTCCGTTAATTGCCTATATGTTGACCATTATGCCCTTTTCACCTTAAAACGTGATTTTTGAAAATGTAAAAGAGTAGAAACCTTAGCTACTGATATATAAACTTGCACCCAAAATTTGACATTAGTTTGAGTTGTAGATTGAGAGTTATGCTCATTAGCGTAATTAGAAAGCTTCTTTAGCGATTTAACGACATAATTAACGTATGGCCTATTAAGCCTACTTTTTGATATCAAACTTATTACCCACTGATGTAATATATTATTTTGGGAGTTTTGAAGATTTTTAATTAATTTTAGGCTGAGCATAACTTATAGTCGTAGGCTTAATCCGGTAATTGTCGGTTTTACCCTTGCGGGCTATAAAATGAGTTTTACATATCTACTTGACTCCAAACCTTTTGCTACTGATTACATATGATAAATAAATTATTTTAAGCCTTCTGGAATAATAAAAATATCAGCTTTATGTATAGAACCCGGAAATGGCTTTTAATCGCCTTTTTAAGCGTTTTTAACGCTTAGTATGTACTAGAACTATTTTAAACATACAAGGGTTGATACCAAATGATATTTTAGGTAAATTATAATATATTAACAGTAAGCAAAGATTGTTAAACTCAGACTTCAGTTTTGAGCTTTTCGGCTTATGTGAAATTACCAAAATGCCCTACGGTGCATAGTTGGTTATAATTGATAAATTTCACATATATACTTTACCCTACTGTTATAACTTAGTAAACTAAGTATTTTTGCTGATTATATCAGACCTGTAACTCAGGTTAATACTTAAACTCTTTTATGACCTTTTAAATGACCAAACTACCCCTACGGGGCATAGTTTGTGTTTAAATTCGTTTTGGGCATAATGGAAGGTATCCTACTGATATCACAACATATTTGAGGCATATTAACTTAGGAAACCTGGTTAGGACCCTTATGATTACCCGTTACGCCTATTGTGCGTTCGGTTCGGCTTATGTAACTAGTTTACATAAATTAGCTGAAACGGGTCAAACCTTATCGGTTTTACCCCAAAATTCAGAATGTACCTAGATTACCCATATAAGGCAAGTATTCAATCTTGTCGGGTCTAAATCACATTCTATTCCGGTCTTCGCCTTATCATGCGTTTGAACCGTATCTTCCTTTTGAAAACTAACCGGTCTAAGTCAAGACTTAATTAAAGACCCGTTAGGATTCTAATAGGTTATTAAAAACCTTCGTTCCAGATTAGGAGCCCAGTAAAAGCTATCTGTACTTGCTGATTTGATATACGGCTGGGATTGAATTTATATTTAGCTCAGGTAAATACTTTTAACTTATTTTCCCTATACGGGCTTGGGTTACGGTATATAAAATACCGCTTGGTCGGGCATCAAATATTCCATCGTTTGGTGGTTAATTGAATAATTTGATCGGCCCGTTTAAATCGTTTTGTTTACTTAAAGCCTTTGGGGGGTTAATGACCATGTCCCGGATATCCTTGGCATCATTCAAGAAATGGCCACGACCTTAGCACACGGGTGTAGGCATACACCCGTCAATGCATTAAAATTATTAAGGTATAACCGCTGGTTACCCACCGCGGGACTATACTATGTGGTGTGTCTATTAAGCTTTAACCCGGCACGATCCGGGCTACTGAACGCATAAGTAACATGTAATTCTTTTACAAGATTATATATTTAAATAATTATCCCAAGTTATAAAGAGTTTGTGCCACGTGCATTCAAATCAATTTTATAAAACCTTTTCAAAATGAGTCAGTTGAATGTATTTACCAGTGTAAACTGACGTATTTTCCAAAAAGGCTAAATGCAGGTACTATACGTAATTGGCTGGCTACTCCAGACATCAATAATCAAGTCTCGCAAGCTTTAGATGTTAAAGTCTGTTGAACGACATTATCTTTTTGTTTAAGATCCGCCTGTGGATCCATCTTACATTCCGTTGTGATTTTTGATATTACTTTGAATCGGATTGTAATATATTTATCTTTTGCTTCCGCTGTGTATTTATATATTGTGTGGTTTGACTATGATGATATCAACTACGTCACGATACTCCCCACCGGGCCCACCGGTGACACGTGGAATTCGGGGTGTGACATTTTGGGACATCCAATCCATACCCACTATTACTTTAAATTCCCCCAAAACCATAGGTATAAGGTCGATGTCAAATTCCTCATCTTCTATAGTTAACTTACAACTTCTACAGATTTCGTGCAACAAATAATTTTTACTATCGGCTATTTCTACTTCTAAGGGTGCCATCATTCTTTCAATTTTAAAGGAAGGGTGTTGCACTATTTCACTCGAAATGAACGACATGGTGGCTCCGGTATCAAACAATACGTATACTAGCAAGGAATTTAACAAGAAGATACCTGAGACCACATTCGGGTGAGACTTAGCTTCTTCGGATGTAATTTGGAACATTCTTCCTTTCGCCCTAGAGCTATCCTCATTCTTTCCTTCTTTCTTCGTCCCTTGCTGAAGTTTAGGACATTCTGACTTAACATGCCCTTTTTGGAAGCAGTTGAAACAAGTCTTCGGGTTGCTGGGGCACTTGTAGGAGGTATGCCCTTCTTCACCGCATTTGTAGCACCCCTTCTTACCCAAAAGGCATTCCCCCGTATGTAGCTTCCCACATGTCTTGCAAGGAGTAATATTACCCTTCGACTTATCTTTCCTTCCCTGATCTTGGAACCTCGCCTTTTTAGATGGACTTGCATTTGTCCCCTTTTCTAACGACCTCTTTTCACCACGTTCTTCTTGCCTCTTAATTTCAATTTCTCTATCACGTGCCAGATTGATAAGCTCGTCAAGGGTTTCACACTTTGAGGGAGTGATAAACTCCCTAAATTCCGCCTTTAGTATACCATAAAAGCGATTGATCTTCATTCTTTCTGTCTTCACAAAGTCTCCGCAAAACTTCATCTTATCCATGAACGTGTTTGATATTTCGTTTATCGTTTCGTTTTTCTGTCGGGGGCGTAAGAAATCCTCCTGAATCTTATCAATGGCTGACTGAGGACAGTGGTATTTCATAAAAGGTTCCTTGAATTCCTGCCAAGTCATCTCTTGCAACTTGTCTTCCCCAACTTCCTTACTATGTGCATCCCACCAATCTTTCGCTTGAAGAGTAAGTTGACCAGTAGCAAACATCACCTGGTCTTCCTTATCACACCGACTTCGTATAAATACCGCTTCTATGTTTGAAATCCATCTTTGACATGCGATCGGGTCGATTTTGCCATCATACGTTGCGGGATTGCACGCCATGAAGTCTTTATACGTGCACCGTCGTTCTTTGCTTTTACCTTTAGATCCTTCAATTAATTCTTTCAACTCTTCGATTTTGCTAGTCATCATGGCATCCACGACTCCCAACACCCGACTTTCTACTTCTTGAGCTAATCGTGGAAGATTAGCTTGCATAACCCCTTCCGCCACCTCCGTGACCCTACTGTTAAGTGCTTCTTGACGAGCCGTGTCATCATCTTCATTAGCGTTTCTTGCATCAGCCATCTATGAAAATAGCATTTACATTCATCATTAAACACAAGCTCTCAATTATACACATACTTCGACCTTTGATTATTACAATCGTAATCATGCATTTCATGGTTGTTAACCATCAAATTTTCATCATTCTTTTGGGATTATTCATTCCATTGCTTACCACACTTACGAAATCTTTTTTGTTTTGATCTCAATTTATGATCGTAAGTATCTTATTAGTATGTTTACAAGGATCTCATGTCATTGTCGATAGTTATTTAGTTCATACGGGAACCCTAGTCGTGAAAAATAAACAAAACAAATATTATTCAGCGGAGTCAGTTTCCACTGGCCGTCGGCGACGGCTCTTCACCCGTCGGCGACGGGCCTTGTAAAGTGGCATCGGCCACAAAGTCCGTAGACAGTCATATAGGGCGTCGGCCCAAATGAAGGGGGCGTCGGCGACGGCCTGATGCCCATCGGCGACGGCCTTCCGTTTGATGATTTCGCTGCAGATTTGTTTAGGTTCTTTTAATCGTTTTTCGGGTCGGTTCCAGCTATACGGTCCCTGGAACTTCCCGTTTCACCTCCCCTTATTATTTACAAACATACCTATCTTCAATATTTACGTTATAAGCTCACTTTGCATACTTGCGTTTACCGAAACTTAAATTTTTACCTCATTGGCGATCTTGGAGTGAGTACACTTTCGAGCGAGCCATCGGTTTGAGTTCAAGCATTATTACTCTTGCTCGAATCCCTCAAACCTAGGCTCTGATACCAACTTGTAAGAACCGTTTTTCTATCTTTATAAATTAACTTACAAGGGTAATTAAAAGACTTCAAAATAACAACATTAATACATGTTTTTGACAAAATTTGGGCATGACCCGTCCGTAAAACATATATACCCCTGTTTTAAACAAAAGTAAGACAAGTACCATTCTACAATTAGTTCGACAAGACACTACTAAAAACCTAGACATCAAGTGTTAAAATATATGTCTACTAACAAGTTGTGCAAAATAGAAGTTTTGACCCAAAACATTAGTGCAACTAGCGGAAGCGCTTGGTTTGACATATCATGAACATGTGCTCGCTCCAATTCTCCAAGTCGCCTAAATTGAGGATTTACCTACATTCAACAACAAAGCTTTAAAAGTTAGTCATTATACTTATTACGCTTACAATACCATCATTTTAGTTCCATTTGTTTATGTACTTTCATTCCTCTTACGCATTCGATTACCCAATTAAATGGGTATGGCATATACTCTCATAATGTGATTCAAGCATACACTTACGACCCGGTAACATCGGGTTAATTGCTTCCAACATAAATCTTTCATTCTATCCGTTTAACGGATTGAACATCATACATTCGTTATTGCATTCATGACCACCCGTTCTAAACGGATGGTACCTTATCCTTACTCGACTTGTTCAATTCGAACCGGTCGACTTGTATAGCTTATCATAACCTTCGTTAGCATAATCAAATCCGCAAGGGATTTGCTATCCATTTACTAATCACCATATTCATTATAACTAGGATTGTTCATCATAATTATTAACAAAATTTAAGTAAGGTTTTGTATGCAACGGAACATACCTCGGTCGGTCTTGCGTGCCTTCCGTTTTCCTAGTGCTCGTACCTTCTTCCTTCATGCCTACATTACAACATTCATTCATTTCTTAAGCATTTCATCAAACACTTGGTAGGCATCATAATTTAGGTATAAGGTACAAGTCTTTAAAGCATAATTTTACTAGTTCATCATCATCCAACATTCACATCTATTCTAATTTGCATAACTATTTCCTCCTACATCAATTTATCTAGCATTCAAGTATTACAAACAAGATCATATATCAAGATAGCATACAATCATAATCATTATGACCTTCCTAATTATAACACAATTTCACAAAGTGGGTTTTCACTACAACCACTCATGCAACCTAAAATTAAACATGATTCTTGTTCTAGAAAGCAATTCTAACTCAGATTTCCCACTTTAGATACAAGAAATCGAGATTGGGTTTAACCCTTCATTCTAAAATTCATATTTTCAGAAATTAAACTTACCACTTCACTATGTATGTATAGATAATCGAAAAACTTGAGACATGCAACAGATTAGACTTGAATTCCTTGATCAATTGAGTGAGTTAGCAAGAGCAAGGGTTTTCACCCTGTTTCTCCTGTTCGATCGATCCCAGACACGCACAAGAGTGTGTGTTTTTGGGTTTCTACATTATAAATCCCTAATTAATATAACTTTACACATTACCCCCTTCCAAGTTTAATAAGTATCTAATTCAAGCCTTTTTCCAACATTTAACTTATATCTTATCATAACCCAAAAACTAAGTTAGTTTTTTGTTCACTTTCATTTATTTTAATATTAACCGATTTATGGGGTGTTACACATACACACTCATTGGCCCAAACTGATCCCTTTTCTGCCACCTCTTCAGCCTCGGCCCCCACACCAAACACCCCTCTGCCTAACCCGTCACCCGACCCCATCTCACCACTTCCGAACCCTCCACCTCAACCCCCTACTCGTACCATACATACCCGTGCTATGTCAGGCATATATAAACCGAGACAAATTTTTAACCTATCCACCACTACTATCGTACCGATACCCAAAACTCCCAAAGCCGCCTTGTCTACCCCGGAATGGTTTAATGCCATGCATACCGAATTTAATGCCTTAATTAAAAACAAGACTTGGGATCTTGTCCCGAGACATCCTGACATGCATATCATTCGTAGTATGTGGCTCTTTCGTCACAAATACAGGTCCGATGGTACACTCGAGAGGTACAAGGCACGCCTTGTCTGTGATGGTAGAAATCAGGAGGTGGGGGGAAACTTTTAGTCTGGTTGTTAAACCGGCTACGATTCGGACTGTTTTAACATTGGCTCTAACACAGTCGTGGTCTATTCACCAGTTGGATGTCACTAACGCGTTTTTACATGGAAATCTAACCGAGACTGTGTACATGTATCAACCGATGGGATTTCGAGACCGAGACTATCCTGATCATGTGTGTCTTCTTAAAAAGTCACTTTAGGGCTTAAATAAGCACCGAGGGCGTGGTACCAACGGTTTATAGATTTCGTTACATCCATGGGGTTCACACAAAGCCGATGTGATAACTCCCTTTTCACTTATCATCATGACGGTGACATTGCGTATCTATTGATCTATGTAGATGATATTATTCTCACCACTTCATCTGATTCACTACGTGTTAAACTACTGGGTAGCCTTGCGGCTGAATTTGCTATGAAAGATCTTGGACCACTCAACTACTTCTTGGGTATTACCGTTTCTCGTACCGGTAATACGATGTTTCTCTCGCAACAATCTTATGCGTTAGACATTGTCAACCGTGCGGGTATGTCTTCTTGTAACCCGGTCGCCACCCCTGTTGATACAAAACCAAAGCTTGGTGCTCAATCTACCGTTCCGTTTGATGACCCCACATTATATCGCAGCCTTGCGGGTGCACTTCAGTATCTCACATTCACTAGGCCC
The DNA here is from genome assembly GCA_030545235.1 of Helianthus tuberosus. Lineage (NCBI taxonomy): Eukaryota > Viridiplantae > Streptophyta > Magnoliopsida > Asterales > Asteraceae > Helianthus > Helianthus tuberosus. The sequence goes on from JARYGA010016352.1 coordinate 58,737, forward strand.
GATATAAGTTATGCCGTACAACAAATTTGTATTCATATGCATAATCCTAGCATTGAACACTGGCAGGCATTGAAGCGTATTATCCGTTACATACGCGGCACAGCAACATATGGTCTTTCTCTATCTCCGTGTGTGGCTATCTCTCTCCGGGCTTATACAGATGCTGATTGGGCGGGCTGTCCGGATACACGTCGCTCTACCTCAGGATACTGTGTCTATATGGGACAAAATCTACTGTCCTGGTCTTCGAAGCGACAATCTACCATTTCTCGTTCCAGTGCTGAAGCAGAATACCGAGCAGTCGCTAATGTCGTTGCTGAAGTTTGCTGGCTTCGTAACCTCCTTCTCGAGTTACGTCGCCCCCTCTCCACAGCCACTTTAGTATATTGCGATAACATAAGTGCTATCTACTTATCTAGTAATCCGGTTCAGCATCAACGTACCAAGCACATAGAACTTGATATTCATTTTGTGCGTGAACATGTTCAACGTGGTACCATACGGATACTTCACACGCCTACTCGTTTACAGATTGCTTACATCTTCACCAAAGGCTTACCTCGAGTATTATTTGATGATTTCCGCTCCAGTCTCAACATTCGCCCACCTCTTGCTTCGACTGCGGGGGTGTAATGGAATATCCTTTATGTAAATATAGATATGATCATGTTATTATCTTTGTATTTATTTATTCCCTAAAATAAGGGATTGTATTTTTGTATTTATATTGAGGTATCAATGAAAGAGAATTTCAATTGAGCCATAACATTCTTCACTTTCAACAACTTATGTGGTTAAGCCTCTTTAGCTATTTTTCTTTCGTGTACTAAAAAGATGAACGTGCATATAATTCTATCGCGTGAGAGATAAATCAAGCTTACAAGTCAGATATCCCCTAGAGCTAACTATCGTTCCCACATTGGCCTATAATCGGATCAAGTTTATTATTTGTCACAAAGGGGTCAATGCGGATCCACGAAAGAAAGAAAACTGAAACAAGCAAAAATCGATAATATGATAACAATGGTGTTGGTTCGGCTTTGGCAAAAGCTTCAACTTTGATTTTTAATATCAAAGTGAAAAAATAACAAGTTGAAGCTTCTAATGAAGCAAGATTAACCCTTTACCCTCTAAATAACTGGTTTACATCGACATACCGTAAAGATTAAGACTATGCCAAAACAACTATTAACGAGATCAAATTCTCACTTATGCATTCATTTAATAATACATGAAAAATAAAAACTTGACTCTCAAATACAACCAGTCATCAGATATTTATATTCCACAAATGCAGCAAAGAACAAGTAAAAGATTATTCAACACACATAACCACATATTACCTTTCAACATAAACAAAAGCATTTTCAGTTACATCCTTCATAATTCATCCAAACTTCAACATAACAGAAATAGAAACAAAACATAACATAGACGTCTGCGAAAACAACCACCCCCTCATTTTAATTTAAACTAGGTAATTTTCCCGCGCGTTGCGACGGTACGTTACTATAGACGTTCAATGAATATTGGTTCGGTTTGTTACAGTACCTGTATGATAATTAACTCGTGTAGAAATCAACTTGTATTCATATCGATCGAAAATAATAAAAATGATCATTGTACATGCACTGATATTGTTTGAACTATATCGACCAGTTAAGATTGTCACGGAATTGGTACCGATATTCATTTATCTTCGTAGATAGATTTGTACTAACAAAAAGTTATTGAAATCGGAAAACAATAAAAATACATACATGTACCATTACTAATGTTGTTTGGTCAGTCTTGGTTCGCTTTGGTACGATAGCGACACAACATCTATTTTTAATAAATTTTATATCGTAATGTTGAAAAAAAAAATAAACACGTTGAGGTAAATTTTAAAAACAAATTGATGTACACAACTTATTAGAAAAAAATCAAATTATATGATGAGTAAAATATTATTATAAAAAATCTAAACAACTACTAAAAAATATTGTATTATGATAACTCTCAAATAATATATAATAAAGGGGAAATGGACTGTATCACCCTAAACTATGCAAAATTGGCCAATACCACGCCCAACTTTCAAGTTGGCTCCCACCACCCTCTACTCGACATTTAGGTGATAGTGTCACCCCTTCGTTAAATAATCACTAACTCTGTTTGTTTTTAATCCTACGTGGCAAGGGGATGATGAGATGGACAGCCTACGTGGACTCACCCATTAAATACCCATTAAATAACCTCTGTATTAGTTTAATTTCCACAAATTGATTGATGAATTAATATCCCAATACCCTATTACAAATTCCATCTGTAAACCCATTAAATCCATCACAATTACACATTTCACCCTCACATCGCAAAACCCCCAAATCTTCCACGAGATCTACCTTCTTCGATCCAAATCTCCAATCATGGCGGCTCCGGGACCTCCAATCGCAACCAGGCAACAAAATTTGCATCGATCCAGATCTTCATATGTCTATAATGTTCCGGCAAGCACAGCGGCCTCGGCGTTCACATCTCGTTTGTCAGATCTGTCACTACGGTAATTCAACTGAACAAACTGAAATCGAATCGAAATGTATCGAATTATATCAAAACTTGTTTAAACATATCAATGTGAAGAGGAAAGGGAGCCGGATTTGATGCCAAATTAAAGAGATTCGTGAATCAGGATGTGTTTTTGGTGATCGGTATGGTTACGGTTGGAAGACTGCCGGCGACGTCGATTGTGACCTCGCCGGTGGTGGTTGGTGGTGATTGTGTTTGCAAGTTGTGCAATAAGGGCTTCCCATCTGGTAGATCTTTGGGAGGTCACATGAGGTCTCACGTGATCAACTCAACTGACCAGCATCATGTTAATCATCAGAAGAAGAAGATGAAGCTTTCATCTGTCAACAACACAGAAGTAGTAATCAGTGGGTCTTCGAATTCGAATGATTTGGGTTATGAGCTTAGAAAAGATCCGAAAAAGACTCGAAAAGCAGTCATCAATGGCGATTTGAATTCGAATTCGGATGGTGGTTGAGATTTGTGCTTCGATCTATGTTGGCGGAGGTGATGGTGGTTGGTGGTGATTGTGGGAATGGTTAGTGGTGGTGACGGAGTTGGTTGTGGTGGTAGGAGTTCCGATTGATTTTCTCTGCAATTTGTGTTTGGGTTGAACTGGCAAGTGATTTAGGGTTTTTATTTATGTTTACAGAGATAGATGATGGTGAGTCCACGTAGCCTGTCCACCTTACAAGTTCATTGCCACGTAGGATTAAAAAACAAACTGAGTTAGTGATTATTTAACGAAGGGGTGACACTGCCACCTAAATGTCGAGTAGAGGGTGGTGGGAACCAACTTGAAAGTTGGGCGTGGTATTGGCCAATTTTGCATAGTTTAGGGTGATAGAGTCCATTTCCCCTATAATAAAAATCAAATTATACGATAAATGAAATATTATTATAAAAATTAAAACAAATATTTAAAAATATTGATTACTGTTCATGAAGCCTTTCAATTAATATGTATAATATCATCGTTCATCGTAAATTAAATTGTTTATTGTTTAATCGGATACTTTACAATTTACAACTACAACTATGTTTCCTAAAAGAGTAAACTGTAAAAATGGTCATTGAGGTTTGGTCACTTTTGCCACTTTAGTCCAAAACTCAAACCTTTTGAATTCAGGTCACTGTGGTTTTAATTTTGTTATCATTTTCACCCAAAATTAAAATCTGGTCAAATTTTTTAGTTAATATCCATTTTTTCTGTCTTTTTAATAAAGGGCAAAATTGTGAGATTTTTTAATTTGTTATAATAAAATATTAAATGACCATTTTATACTTCATTAAAAGTGA
>JARYGA010016353.1:0-22978 GCA_030545235.1 Helianthus tuberosus
AAACTTGTGATTATTTCTTTCAACTCTTTTATCCTTTAGAAAATGTTCAGATCTATGCGAAATCGTTGTGAAATCATGTGGAAATCCCTCAGATCTGAGTTATCCCTGGTGGAATGAGGTCAAACTTGAAGTTCATAAGAACTTTATGATGACGTCACCCTAGAACACCCCAAATCTTGATGATTTCACGGTTAAAAGTTAAGATTTAAAAGATAGAAAGGTGTTGGAGTGCGTGTAGATCAAGAAAGTACAAGATTTAGGACGAGATCTTACCGGAATCGTGAGAAATCTGAAGAAAAGTGAGGAACACGAGCTGGTCGGACGTCACTTGCCAAAAGTAGTAAGTTTGAGAGTGACAAGGGGTATTTATAGGGTTACCCAAAGAGGAAAGGGGCTGGCCGATCGGCTGGGCAGCCCGTGCGGACAGCCTGTCCGACCGGACAGCAGTCCGATCGGCCGGCTGATCGAACGGCTGGTTGCCTGGTCAATCCGTCGCCTCGTTCAAGTGTTCGGTGCGACGAGTTTTGATATTTCGATTACGATTGCGAGCGTTTCGAAACGCTAGGGTTTCCTAGTCAAATTACTTTTAATCCCAACCATTCATATCTCGCACTATCTCTTTTCCACTAATTATCATACCATTTCGATTGCGATTGAGTTCGAATTCGATTGAGTTCGATTGCGTTTCGAGTTTCGATTAATTTCCACAACATAACATAGATAAACATGCACAGGTAACACATAAGGCACACACGCAAGTATATTAGTAACCAGAATGCGTAGTTCGAGTTGCGATTCGATTCGATGTGGATTTGATTAACATAGTTTAATTATTGATTAGTTAACTTTATCGCAATGTTACTTCCTATAGTTCATAGTCGTAAGTCGATTAGATAGCGAATAACACGCGTCGATTACTGTGATTCTTGACACTTACTCCACATAATACAACTAAAATAAACATATAAAAGAAATTCACTAAAAGTCAAGTTGCGAAATCGATCATTGACTTTGACCTTAACTTTGACTTTGACTTTCAAAAACACGGGGTGTTACAGCCTCCCCTAGTTGAGGGAATTTCATCCCGAAATTAGGCTGAAAGATGTACAATAGCGTGAATCACTTTGGAGAACTTTCTCTCTCTAGACTTTCACTCTCTAGAAGAAGCTCCTACAAACAACTGCGGGTACTTCTCCTTCATGTCGCTTTCGAGTTCCCAAGTGAACTCTACGCCTCGTTTTCCTTCCCATCAGACTTTCACAATAAGAATGCGCGAGCGTCTGAGCTGCTAGGTTTGGCGATCCATGATTTCGACAGGCTTTTCCATGAAGTGTAGTGTTTCGTTTACTTGAAGGTCATCGAGAGGTACAATTAAATCATGCTCAGCCACGCACTTTCGGAGGTTTGACACATGGAAAGTCGGGTGGACGTTACTAAGTTCCTCTGGTAGTTCGAGTCTGTAGGCGACGTTCCCAATCCTTTCCAGAATCTTAAAAGGTCCAACATATCGAGGCGCTAATTTCCCTTTCTTGCCGAATCTGACCACACCCTTCCAAGGTGATACCTTTTGGAGTACGTAGTCACCAACGTCAAATTCAAGGGGATTGCGTCGTCTATCGGCGTAACTTTTCTATCGACTTCGAGCTTTCAACAAGTTATCTCGAATATGGAGGACTTTGTCAGTCGTTTATTGTAATAGCTCGGGACCGGTTAATTGCGAGTGACCGACCTCGTGCCATACAATAGGCGATCGACATTTTCTTTCGTATAAAGCCTTGAATGGTGCCATTTGAATGCTGGAATGATAACTGTTGTTATACGAGAATTCGACTAACGGCAGGTATGTATCCCAATTACCACCAAAATCTATGACACATGAACGGAGCACGTCCTCAAGAGTACGAATCATTCTTGCAGTCTGACCGTCGGTTTGAGGGTGGAATGCGGTACTTAGATTAAGCAATGTACCGAGAGCCGTTTGAAACGTTTCCCACAGTCGCGAGGTAAACCGAGCATCACAGTTAGAGATGATGTCGCGAGGCGTCCCATGATTATAAATGATCTCGTTGGTGTAGATTCGGGCTAATCGTTCTACCTTGTAGTCTTCCCGTATTGGTAAAAAGTGAGCTGATTTGGTCAGTCGGTCAACAACAACCCAGATGCTGTCGTGACCTGATGACGTGTGCGGAAGCTTTGTTATGAAGTCCATAGCTATACTCTCCCACTTCCACATAGGGATCGGTGGTTGCTCGAGTAAGCCAGAGGGTCTTTGGTGTTCGGCCTTAACCCTTGCACAAGTCAGGCACTTTCCAACGTAGAGAGCAATATCCCTTTTCATGCCCGGCCACCGGTACTTGTAGCGAAGATCCTGGTACATTTTGTCGGCACCGGGATGAATAGAATACATGGATTTGTGGGCTTCGTCCATCAGAATCTGTCGCAAATCGGTCCGTTTAGGGATCCAAATTCGGTCCAGAAAGTGGAATATCCCATTTGATTTACTCACAAGCTGGGCTCCGTCGTGATAGATTATTTCCTTCTTCAGAGTGCGTTCATTAAAACATGCATGATGGGCTTCGCGGATGAGAGTCTCGAGATCGTATTGGGCTTGGACGTTACGAGTGCTAAGCAGATAGCTCTGTCTGCTGAGTGCGTTGGCAACAACATTTACTTTGCCTGGGTGATAACGAATCTCACAGTCGTAATCGTTGAGAAGTTCTACCCGTCGGCGTTGACGCATATTAAGTTCCTTTTGATTAAAGATATGTTGCAGGCTCCTATGATCGGTGAAGATTGTACACTTGGTACCGTTCAGGTAGTGTCGCCAAATCTTTAACGCAAAAACAACTGCGCCTAGCTCGAGATCATGGGTTGTATAGTTCTTCTCGTGGATTTTGAGCTGACGAGATGCGTAAGCTATAACCTTGTCTTGCTGCATAAGGACGCAACCAAGACCAAGGTTGGAAGCATCACAATAGACAATGAAATCGTCGTTTCCATTGGGCAATGTGAGAACAGGAGCATTGCAAAGCATGTGCTTGAGGGCTTGGAAAGCAGACTCTTGTTCAGTTCCCCAAACAAAAGGCTTATCTTTATGTGTGAGAGCGGTAAGCGGCACAGCGATCTTCGAGAATCCTTCGATAAATCGTCGATAATAGCCCACTAGCCCGAGAAAAGAACGGACTTCAGACGGGTTCTTAGGTGTAATCCAACTCTTAACAGCTTCAATCTTCGCGGGATCGACGTGAATACCTTGACTATTAACAATGTAACCCAGAAACTGAACTTCCTCCAACCAGAATTCACACTTGGAAAACTTGGCATAGAGTTGGTTCCCCTGGAGTAGCTCGAGAACCAAACGTAGATGTTGCGCGTGTTCGGCTTTCGATTTGGAATAGATCAAGACATCGTCGATGAATACTATGACGAAACGGACGAGATATGGTTTACATACGCGATTCATCAGATCCATGAAAACCGCGGGTGCGTTGGTTAGACCAAACGGCATAACAATGAATTCGTAGTGGCCGTAGCGAGTGCAAAACGCGGTTTTAGGTATATCCTCCTCTTGAATGAGTAGTTGGTGACAGCCTGAGCATAGGTCGATCTTTGAGAAACGCGTAGCACCTTGTAGCTGATCAAACAAATCGTCGATGCGGGGTAGGGGAGCGGTTCTTGATGGTTAACTTATTCAATTCCCGATAGTCGATGCACATCCTGAACGTCCCATCCTTCTTTTTGACGAAAAGGATTGGCGCTCCACAAGGAGAGGTGCTCGGGCGAATGAAGCCTTTCTCAAGTAATTCCTGGAGTTGGTTCGAGAGTTCACGCATTTCGGACGGTGCGAGGCGGTAAGGAGCTTTGGCAACAGGATTGGCAACAGGAATGAGGTCGATACGAAAGTCGATATCACGACTTGGTGGTAACCCGGGAAGGCCGTCAGGGAAAACGTTGGGAAATTCACAAACCACAAGAACGCCTTTCACCTCTGTCTTTCCTTTCTTTTCCTTCTCCACTACTACAATGTTGGCCAAGAAAGCTCTATATTCCTTACGGAGATACTTGCTAGCTTGGACACAAGACATGAGTTTGAGACCTTTCAAGGTAGTTTCGCCGTAGACACACAATAAATCGCCATTAGCGAGCGAGAATCGAATCATCTTTTCGTAGCACACAACTTCAGCATTGTTTTTGCGAAGAAAGTCCATGCCTACTATGACGTCAAAACTCCCGAGTTGCATCGGAATAAGGTCGATTGGGAAGATGTGATTGTTGAGCTCAAGAGTACAATCACGAAGAACAGAATTAACGGCGACAGTTCTTCCGGTAGCGACTTCAACATCGAACGTCGAGGGGAGATGGGAGCATTTACGACTAAGTAGCTTCTCGAATTCGAATGACACAAAGAAATTATCGGCTCCAGTATCAAACAAACATGAAGCATAAATACCATTCACAAGGAACGTACCATTAACCACGTTGTTGTCAGCCTGGGCTTGGCGCACATTGATGTTGAAAGTTCTGGCGCGTGCGGCTTGCTGCTGCTGCTGAGGCTGTTGCTGTTGGTGTTGTTGCTGCTGCTGGGGCTCTTGTTTCACAACCCTGTTCGGACACATGTTCGTAAAGTGGTTGGGATTACCACATGCGAAGCAGACTCGGGCGTTGATCGCGGGTGCCTGAGCCGCTTGTTGGCCATGCGGGGCTGGGAGCAGAGCTCGATGAGCAGTGGCTTGAGCTGGGGCTTGGCGTGGACCAGTACGGCAATTAGCAGTGAAGTGGCTGTACATGTTGCAGTGAGCGCAGAAACGACAGGCGAGACCCACCGGGTGATGATAAGAACAAGTTGGGCAAGCCGGGTGGGGGACTGTGTATACACGCTTTGCAGGTGGTGCGTAAGTAGTTGGTGCTGGACAGTGATGATGCTGCTGCTGGGCCGGTACGGCCTGGAGAGGAGCAGCAGTGGTGGTGACAGCACAGTTCTTGTTGCTGGAGCTGCTATTGTTGTTCTTCTTCTTACGGCGTGAGGACTTTGACGGTTGAGCGGTGGCGGTTTCGGCAGTTGGAGCGGTGGTGGTAGCTTGATGCAGGTGCTTCGAAGTTTTATCCCAGACACCAGCCTTGACCCGCTTGTCGTTGATTTCAGTGGCCAGTAGGTAGGTCTCTTCGATCGTCTTAGTCTTAGCCGCTTGCACAAAATCTGCAACACAGTCAGGCAGGGATCGGATATACTTCTTGATTGCCATGTCAGAAGTCTTCACTTGACCAGGGCAGATGATACTAAGCTGCTTGAAGCGAGCAGTGAGAGCAGCGTTTTCACCATCCTTCTGCTTTATGTGCCAGAATTCATCTTCCAACTCTTGGCGTTCATGAGGAGGGCAGAATTCTTCCAGCATGACCTCCTTGAGTTCGTCCCACGACAGACCGTAGGCTGCATCGTTTCCACGTTTGTTACTCTCAGCCGTCCACCAGTCTAAGGCGCGGGACTGGAAGACGCCAGTTGCATTGAGAGTGCGGAGATCGTCGGGGCAACCGCTTTCTCGTAGAGTGACCTCAATGCAATCAAACCATTGAAACAACGCTGTAGGGCCTTCCTCACCAGTGAATTCCTTTGGCCCACAAGACTTAAACTGCTTGAAACTGAAAGCAGCTTTAGGAGTCTCGGTTCTCGAATCCTCAGATGATTTGCTGACGTTCTCGTAGACATCACTCACAACTTTTGCTACTTGTTTAGCGATGATAGCGATGATTTGCTGACTCCTCAGATCATTAAAGCTACTTGACGTTCTAGTAGCTTTAATGATTTGTCTCTCTTTTCTTGGCGAGAAAGTGGTGGGTGGCGGGATCCAGATGACATTGTCTGCAACAGACATCGTCACAGGACTCAATACAATGTATTCGAATCTCACCTCACACGTCTACTACTTACTAAAGCTCAGGAACACAGTCACCCAAATCACATATCACAGATTCACACAATCACATAAGCACATAAACACATAAGCACGTAGAGCACAGAAGCACATACGCATTTAGTCACCCGAGGTAGTCAGACTACAGAAACCTACATTCACAGTTCGCGAGTTTTCGAATATAGCGATCACGTTTTAGTATATCGAGTAGTGTAGTATAAGCGTATATCATAGCATAAGGTCGTTCATAACTTAGCGATTTGTCAGCATTTCAAGATAGAATTGCAGTGCGAGTCGTGCGTGTCGATCGAAGTGAAAGCAAAAATCGAATAAATCCCCAAAATTTAAACACATAAACAGGCAATTTCACATAAAACACATAAAATCAACAAATCATCAGAGTCGGCAATGGCGGCTCAAAATCGAAACACATAAAAAGCAAGAAATAGATTGTCTGCGGCTATTAGACATTGACTATCCAAAGTGGTTTGACTATTCACAAGGACTTGTTGTGCACATTTGACCTTCAGTGTAGTGCCTTTGCCTCGATTCTTGGGCGTTGGGCCCGCATCCCGTTAGTCATATCGTGACTTCAGGTCTTTGGAGTCCGTCGAGACCTTGGTGAGAGTTTGAAAGAAGGCGGAACAAGTCGTCAAGGTTAGGGTTTCACCCCTGGCTTAACAACTTTGTCCCTGTTTCGATAAAATAAGAGAGAATTATGCATCAAAGTATGGATTTCACTCCTGGTTCAACGCAAATTCTTGTGTTTAAAGATAAAATATGGGTTGATCAAGCAATTCAGTCAAGAGTTTGCGGTTTTCACACCTAATCTCGACCTAATCGCTCATTCACAATTGAAAATTCGGGTGTAGTGATAGTGTAGAATAGGCGAGGATAGCGAGAAACGGCAAGCTCATACATAATCCCTAACGGATATGCACAAGTCGGTCTGTTGGTTCCTAACTATAGACTAGGTCTCTAAGACATCGACCCGGACTAGGTCGAGTCTTGCCTAATTCCCTATAGTTATGGCTCTGATACCAATCTGTCACACCCCAACCGATGGCGGAAACATCTGGGTATGGCACTGAGCGAAACAGATTGTCCAGAAGTTTCCATAACAATTATCATTACCAATCAATTTAAAGTAACATGTCCCATACCATGTCTCAAAAGGTAAAACAAGTTATTACAGACAAAATCTAGGCAAATAGTTCTATTCCGACAACTCATATTTTTCAAATAGAGCAATTGTTTATCTGCTTCTAGAGACTCTTGATTTCATTTGTACAGACAACTATTTGTTGGCCTCTAGAGCCTTATTCTAGCCTCGATTTCCTAGCAGATAAGCATCCTAAGAACCTGTCACATACGTTAAAAATAAAAGTCAATACACATAGTGTAAAGGTGAGCATACAAGTTTAATAATAGCATATAGAGTTCGAAAGCGTTACGCATAACCAGCACGTACACAGAGTGAAATGAGGCATGTTAGTTATCGACATGAACCTATCGATACCAATGACTGCAGGTTGACTGCCCAAGGCAGTTTGTAATACATGATCACCACTGTAATCCATGCAAATAATTGTCCTTAACAACCCCCGAGTGAACGGGTGCTGAGTCCAAACTAATAGTACTACCGTTGCTAAGGCAGGTAGACAGCATTCCATGTGTAAACATAACAAACAAGCATTCATTTAGTCACGTATAACATGCGGTAACGGTTAGCGTTTAAAGTATTGAGTAGTGTGTTCGATGTGTTTTAGAATAAGTAACGTATGTAACACCCAAAAGTGCGTAAAGCAAAAGGGGATTGACTTTTGATGTTTACGTTGTAGCATTTTGAAAACATTGAAGTATCTCTACTCTTCAGGTCGGTCGATCGGACGGTTGTCCAATCGGACGGCAACCCGTTCGGTTGGACACTTCAAGTTCATGGCAGGTTGTCACCCGTTCGGACAGTTGTTCATGCGGGTGGCATTCCTTATGCATTGAACATGTTGAAAATTGTTTTAAGTGTGGAAGTTAAATATGTCATAGTTCGAATGGTAGTCCGATCGGGCAACAACTCTTTCAACATTCAACCTTCAAATATTGTGCAAGTCGTTCGGCTAGTAACTCGTGTGGTTGACAACTGTTAGGATCTAAGTTTGATTTTGATTGTGTTTTACGTTTGAATTAAGATGAAGATGAATGAGAAATGCAGCGGAATATAAATGAGAACAAACTTTGCACACAATCAAACAGGAGAATTTCTTTCCATACACAAGTTTAACATTGAACCGAATGCTTGAATTTATTACAAGATTCAATTACAATTGCAAGTGTATAACAAACTCCCCCTCAGCCTGAGCTCACAGTGATTTGTTTGTGCAGGAGAAAGATGGTGAAGAGCTAATAGAACAGTACAGAGCACTGTTCTATTTATAGGCACGAGCAAACCACTGAAGCATCTAAGCTGACGTCACCATGAAAGTAACATCTAACCTCCTAACAAACTCTAACATCTGATCTATACAACCTCTGCTATGCTAACTACTGTTGTACATTACATATCATAATATAAACTTAAACTACTGCTGCATCCTTCCACTGATGTGAACCCAGCAGTACTTGTCATGATCAGCAGAGCTTGACCCATAACAGTAGATTGAATCAGCAGAGCTTTAGTCTTCCATCAGTCTTTGACTTGGACAGTAGTTGTAGGTCAGCAGTTAGTAAAGATCAGTAGTTTGGAGGTCAGCAGATGTTGATACCACTTTCAAGGGGAGAGATTTGAATATAAACTGTTGCATATTCTGGATCCACTGCTCTGATCCTGTTTTGGCTTTGATTATCTGTTCCTCTGATAGGGTTCAATCCCAACAATCTCCCCCTGGAACAGATAATGCCAAAACTCTTCATTATTGGTATATCTTTATTGCCTCATCAGCAGTTCCCTTATTTTCCCTTTGAGTTTAAGGCATCTGTGTCATCATCATCCCTGCATAGTGGAAGATCAAGGAGATCCTGCAAATATTCAAGACTTAGGCCAAGTGCTTGTTCCCTTGTTATTTTCTTCACTTCTCCACTAGACTTGAACACTGTCAGTACATGGGTCTGTTTGTCAGTTTTCCATTTTAGTACTTTTTATTCAGGTGGGTTTCTTGGGAGATTTTTATTAGATGAGGTGTTTGGTGATGCAGGCCTTGTGATGACTGTTTGAGCAGTGCTTGCAGATTGATTCAGGCCAAGAGTTTCAGCTATCATCTTTTTAATACCTTCTTTTACAAGCTCATCTCCTGCCATTAATTCTGCCACTGTTTTAGTATCCAACTGTTGTTGTCTTCTTTTATAGATGGCAGCACCAGCTGGAGCTGTGGCTCTCCTGATTTGCAGCTTTGGTGGTCTTGTTGAAACCTCTGCTTCAGGGTAGTCAGGTTTTTGTGGAACTGTAGGATCTTCCTTCCTTAATTCCTCCAACCTTTTGTAGGTGGCCCTGACTCTATCCTCTCTCCATCTCATCACTTGATTTTTGGACCCATAATCAGCAGCAACTAATTCCTCTTTCATTCTCTTCAGCTCTAGTGTTTTGTCAGGCTTATTCTTTTTGTATTTTGACCCATCTAGAGGAGTGTGCTTGACCTTATTCTTGATCATTTCTTGAATCCTGGCTGCTTCACTTTCAAGCTCAGGAATGGTCCAGTCTTTATACATGTATTTCTCTCCTTTGTATTTCTTGTAAGCCATGATGTTATCAACATAATCTTTTCTCAGGGACTCATCTGCCTTTTCTGAGATTTACTGACACACATTTTTTTGCAAATTGCTCCAAAGATCTGACTTGTGTGAGCAAGTATTGGTAGTTCTGCTGAATTTCACTATCAGATTTCCCTTGTGTATTTCTTTTTGAGATATCCTCTGCTTGTTTAGCTTTGACTTTCAAATACTCTTCAATGTTATTTGGCCTGGGATATCCTTCAACAAATGGTAAGCTTCTTTTTGCAGGGTCATCCTCATAATAAAAGGACTTGATTTCTTCTCTAACTGCTATGAGCTCAAGAGGAAATTTAACACCTGTAGGAGCTATTGGCTTTAAAATCTGAGCTGATGAGAGAGGAACAGGGTTTGGTATGGTAACAAGTGAAAGAGATTGTGAGGATATTGGTGGTGGTAATGGAGAATCACCATCAGGTATGAAAATCCTTCTCCTTTTTATTGTAGGAGAGGCTGATGATGTCTTGGGTGGATCAGTGGTGGTGATTTGAGTAGTAGAAGGTGGCTGACTAACAGCTGTTGAAACAACTGGTGTTTCAACCACTGTTGTCATTACAACAGATGTTGTAACATCTGATGTCTTCTGCTTTTTGGTAGGAGGTGATTGTGGTGAGGTTGTTTTTGGTGGTGATGTGATTTTTGATGTTGATGGTGGTAAGGCAGTGGTAGTGGTGTGTGTTGAAGTGGTGTGTGTTGAGGTGATGGCAGGTGTTTGGCTGACAGTAGTTGAAACCACTGAAGTATCAGCAGTAGTTGACACAACAGGTGTTACAACAACTGTTTGGGTGGAAGTTTGATGTTGGGGGCTTTTGGACGGTGGTTTTGGAGTATGCTTTGTGAGTCTGGATGGTATGGATTTGGGTTCCCTCACTTTTCTAGTGGGATTTCTTTTTGGCACAGGATTTTTAACATCCTCAGGCTCAGAACAACCCTGCGCATTCAGCTCCATGTAAGCTCTTTTCTCCTCATTCCACCTTGACATATCCTTTGCCGCTCTGTCCCTTTTTACACTTGCTACAGCTTCATCAAATGCATTTTGGGTAACATCAACCTTTTTGCTGCCATCTGGCAAGGGAATCTTTCTAGTCATGGCATCTTTTTCTGGTTCAATGTAAAGACCATCATCTATTCTCTTCTTCTTCCACTCCTGAATTTTCTCCCCCTTTTTGGCATTATCTGGGGGTAATTGATCAATGAAAAGAACAGTTGGAGGGGCAGTGCCAGTGGTGCTCAATATGTGGGCCTTGATAGCCTTAATGTCTGCTTGTGTGCTCTTGAACCTAGACTCCATTGTGTTTCTCAGCTCTTGTACATGTATTGCATGTTGCTGATCAGCCATTTGTTTTTGTTGTTGGAGAAAATGTTGAAATAGGTTCCATATCTCATCTGTGGCAGGTGCTTGTGGTGGAGTAGGTGCTTGAGATGGAACAACAGTGGATGGCACCTTTTGTACTGTCAACAACTGTTGTAGCACTTCTTTGATTTTTGCAACAGAGTTATCCAGTTTTTCAACTCGTTCCATCAATTCCAGGTACTTTAAACCATCACCCAATTTAATGGGATCATCTGATTTCCCACTAGCAGTGGTTGTAACAGTGGTTGATGCGGGGAGTGTACTCCAGACATTAACCACTGATGCCCCTTTTTCTTGGTACTAGGGTCTTCTTCCTTCAACACTTTATAGCCTTTTGATTGTACCAGAGGGTAAAACAAACTCACTGGTGGATATCAGAGGTGCTATGGAAGGAATTGCCTCCAAGGAAGTCTTATTGATGTAACCACTGTCCAAATGTAAACCAATTGGTTCAACACTTGTAGTGGCTGCTTCACTTGGACTACCACCAAGAGTTACTTGTAACTCAAGGGGTGTAACCTCCTCAGGTCTTGTTGGTGGGTTAGCTATGATTGATACATTAGAACCAGTCATTTGTTGAAGTATATTCTCATTGATAGGTGATTGAGAAGGACTGGTATGTGCCTGGTTCAGATCAATAGCATCCAACAATAATTTAGTTGGTGGGGGAATTGTGGATGTGAGGTTGGGTGTGGAAAGAGAATTGGCCCCGGGCATTGGGCTGTGGATGATGTAAGCAAGTGATTCCAGAGCATCATATTGTGGTGTCCCTATGTGTACAACCTGTTCTTTCTGAGAAAAAACATGAGGAGTTTCAGCCATGGGTTGAGATATTTGTACCAACTGCTGTGAGGAAGTAGCAGCAGTGGTTTCTTGTGACTTTTGTGCTGTCACTGGCAGTTGCTCTGGTATCTCATCCTCCAGAGTTGCCTTTTTGATGGGATTGGGGGGTTTTTGAGTTTTCTTTTGCTTTGGCTTTTTGTGGATTGTAGGTTTGGGTTTCAAAACAGTTGTTTTGCTGCTTTGATCACCTTGAGCAGTGGGCTCAGCAGCAGATACCTGAGGAGCAGTGGTAGCTGCTAAATTCTGCTCAGGCACCTCTGCTTATGTTTTGCAAGGTGTTGACATTCTTGTGAAAGTTTCAGCAGTTAAGCTGTGTATTTGAAAAGATTCACCTTGTTTTATTGCAGAAGCATCATTCTTACCAAGTTTCTTTTCAAAATAATAACTTAGAAATCTTGGAAACAGTAAGAATGCTTTAGTTTCAACATTTTTAACCAGATCATTAAAGATTTCCTGAGAATAATTGAAATTTTCATCTTGAAGAATTACATATCCCAGGTTTTGAAACTTTAATGGTATTTCATTAAAAGCAGTGGTTTTGTTTAAAACACACATTAGGAGGGTATGAAATAAAAACCTTGTTGCAGGAGGGAAGAAACCTTTTTGTAAGGTATCCCTCTTCATCATTGTATCTGCATACCCTCTTTCAAGAAAGTCAATTTTTAACTCGTTTTTAGGAAAGGAAGTTTTACCTTGCTGATCATCGAGTTGAAAGACTTCCGAGATGGATTGTGGTGTAATTTTGACAGCTTTACCCTTTAGAGAAGAGTTAATGGCTATGACAGTCTCACCTTGTTTGTCAAGGGTTACATTTTTCCAGAACTCTCTTTGGGTCGCCAAGTAAATTGGTGCATTTGCTATTAACAAAGTTTTATACATTGATGCAGACATGATATCAATGATGGAGTCGAAAGCATCAGTGGTGCTGGGTTTTGTGAAAAAACCCAGAAGGTTATGAGAAGGTTTGTGTGGGATTTCGATGGGTTTAGACTTTTGAGAGGCCTCTTTGGAAGATGATTTTGAAGTGGATTTTGCGGAGGACTTCGATCTAGTCATTTTGGAGAAGACGATTGAAGAAAGTTGTGAAGGAATTTGTGGAAATGAGATGAAAACTGCTTTGAGAAAGGAATTTTTATGAATTCAATTCGACAGTAAAACCCTGTTTGGGGTTTTGAAAGGGGTTTTATGGAGAAAAAGTGAATGCTGACGTGGCAGCGGTTACAAAAGGTCTGACCACTATGTACTGTCCACGTGCCAACCCCTGATAAAATGAAGGACAGTAATTTTATGAAAACTACTGATGAAAGGCAGTGGTTACAACGGTAACAAATGGAAGCAATGGATGATTTTTACTATCAGCAGATAGCACATCAGTGGATAAAACACTGATTTTGAGCATCAGTGCTTATCAGGAAAATGAGAGAACAGGGGTTGACTTTCAGCAGTGGACAGACTTTGAAAGAGAGCAGACTTTTGAACAAGCAGTGGTTATGTCAGACTTTTAAGGATTTTAATGAAAACTTCATTTTTAGCTATTTTTAAGGATGGATTTTTGATTTTCTGAAAACATTTTAATGCTTTTATTCATAGAAGAACAGGATTTTGCCTGTTATTCCATGTTTAGCATTCCAATCCTAGAGATCAAGCTTTCAAAGATGGATGTGTCTAATGCTTTAGTTAGCACATCTGCCAGCTGATACTTAGTTGGAACATGATGCAAAGAAATCAAACCTTTTTCATAGCAATCCCTCACAAAGTGATGTCTGATGTCAATGTGTTGGGTGGTTGAGCGGGAAACTGGATTTTTGATGATATTTTCTGCTGCCTGGCTATCCAACATGAGTGGTGTCCTTAAGGCAGTGATACCCAAATCCAGCAACTGATTTTGAAGCCAGAACAGTTGGGCTGTACAGCTTGCAGCAGCTATATATTCTGCCTCAGCAGTGGATGTGGAAATAGCTGCTTGCTTTTTGCTTTGTCAAGACACTAAGAAATTGCCTAGGAATTGGCACCCTCCCGAAGTGGACTTCCTTGTTTTGTCACATCCAGCAAAATCACTATCTGAGAAACCTGAAAGCTCAATTTTACCATCAGCTGGATACCAGATGCCAAGTGTGGGAGCACCTTTTATGTATCTGAATATCCTTTTTACAGCAATAAGGTTTGAGTTTCTAGGGGCTGATTGGGATCTGGCACAAACACATGTTGCAAACATGATATCTGGCCTGGATGCAGTTGGGTACAATAAAGACCCAATCATGCTTCTATACAAAGTTTGATCAACCAATTCATCCTTCTCATCAGATATGACTATTTTATTAGTTGCAATGGGTGTACTACATGGCTTACAATCATCCATATCAAATTTCTTTAAAAGTTCTTTGGCATATTTGCCTTGATGGATGAAAGTGCCATTTTGCAGTTGCCTTACTTGGAGACCAAGAAAGCACTTGAGTTCACCCATTGCACTCATTTCAAACTCAGCTGTCATGAGTTGCCGAAACTCTTCACACATTTTATTACATGTGCTTCCAAAAATGATGTCATCCACATAAATTTGGACAATCATCAAATCCTTTCCTTTCCATTTTAAAAATAGTGTTTTATCTATTCTACCTCTTGTGAACCCAATGGATAGTAGGAAGGTGGACAGAGTTTCATACCAGGCCCTTGGTGCTTGTTTCAAGCCATACAAAGCTTTATTTAGCTTGTAGACATGATTTGGATTAAATGGATCCTCAAAGCCTGGAGGTTGACAAAAATAAACCTCATCTTGAATCTTACCATAGAGGAATGCACATTTGATATCCATTTGGTACACCTTGATGTTGTGGTTGACAGCAAAGGCCAGAAATAATCTGATAGCTTCAAGTCTTGCTACAGGGGCAAATGTTTCATCATAATCAATGCCCTCTTCTTGTCTGAAACCTTGAACCACAAGCCTGGCTTTATTCTTGACAACAATACCCCTTTCATCAGTTTTATTTTTGAAGACCCATTTTGTGCCAATAGGACTTACACCCTCTGGCAATGGTACAAGCTCCCAAACTTGTTGTCTTCTAAACTGTTGGAGCTCCTCTTGCATGGCCTCTACCCAGCTGTTGTCTTTTAGTGCCTCTTGGTACTTGACTGGCTGATGGAGAGATAGAAAACCAGCAAAAAGACAAATGTTTTGGGATTGACTTCTTGTGAGCACCCCTTCATTGATGTTGCCAATGATTTGATCTGGTGGATGAGATTTCAAGAAGATAAGATCTCCTTGGTATGGAACAATGGCATTAAGTGGTGAGGGCTGCAGATCTGAATCATCTGAGCTAACCACTGCTGGTGACTTTGATGATCCAGCAGTGGCTTCAAAAGGTGGTGGAATAGGTGGTAAAGGAGTGGACACATGCTGAAGTTGATCCACTGTTTAAGGACTTTTATCAACAGTGTTTGATGATGTGGAAGCAGGGGTTAAGGGGCTACTTTGGTCAACAACTGTTGAGGTAGCAGTGGTTGAGCTTTGACAGCTATTTTGAACATCTGCTGCTCTTCCCATTTTGACAGACTTTTGTTGAGGAATGATGATCTCATACCCATAGTCTGGAGATGAATCTTCTGATGGACCTGCATTGTTAGTCTTGACAGCAGTATTTTCAAAAGTGAATTTATCAAGATCAAACAGTTCAGCAGGGTTTGCTGGGATTTTCATTGAGGAAAGTTCATTAAACTTTACATTCAAAGTCTCTTCCACTGTTTTGGTCCTTGTGTTAAACACTTTGTAGGCCTTAGCAGTGGTAGAGTATCCCAGATGATAACCACAGTCAATTTTGGCTGCAAACTTAGAAATGGAATCTTTTAAGTTTAAAATGAAGCATGGGCAACCAAAAACTTTGAAATATGAAATCAATGGCTTTATTTTATACAGCAGTTCATAGGCAGTCTTTTGATGCCTGGGGTTGATTAAAACTCTGTTTTGGACATAGCAAGCAGTGTTTACTGCCTCTGCCCAAAAAGTTAATGGCAAACCTGAATCAGCAAGCATGGTTCTGGCAGCCTCAATCAAAGTTCTGTTCTTTCTTTCAACAACCCCATTTTGTTCTGGTGTTCTTGGAATGCTGTATTGCCTCACAATTCCTTTTGACACACAGAAATCATCCAACTCCTTGTTCCTGAACTCTGTGCCATTGTCACTTCTGAATATTTTTACTGGAAGGTCAAACTGCTTTTCAACCTATTTTACAAAGTCTTGCAGAATGCCTGCAGTCTCATCTTTTGAGTGTAAAAAGTAAGTCCATGTAAACCTAGAAAAGTCATCAACAATAACCAAACAATACCTCTTTTTCTTAAGACTCATGACTTTAACTGGGCCAAATAAATCCATATGAAGCATTTGCAAACATTTGGGTGTTTTGGACTCATCAATGGATTTGTAGGAGCTTTTATGTTGTTTTCCTTTTAGGCAGGAAACACAATGCTCAGGACAGGTGAACAGTTTTTGAGGTAAACCTCTTACTAACCCCTGTTTTGAAATAGCAGTGATTGTCTTGAGATTTGTGTGTCCCAATCTTCTATGCCATAGTTCTGTCTCTTTGTTTGATGCAGCTGAGAACAGACAGGCATCAGTTCTGGGGCTCTCTTTTGACATATCCACCACATAAACATTGCTACTTCTTTGAGCAACAAGTTTGGTTTTTCCAGTTTTTATTATTGCTTCAATCTTCTCAACCATTTCTGGTCCAACAATCCTACAACACTCCTTTGTGAAGAATGACCCATACCCCTTGTCACTTATTTGTGAAACACTCAGGAGGTTGAATTTTAGATTGTCTATCAGATTGACATTTTCAAATTTTACATTACCAGACTGTACTGTACCAGACCCCGGAACTTTCCCTTTACTATTATTACCAAAGGATATATCACCCCATCCATGGATTTTGAAATCTTTGAGAAGGGCTTTACATCCTGTCATGTGCCTGGAGCCTCCACTATCTACATACCAAAGACTATCTAAGCATGCAGAAGCTCCCTGCACATGAAGTAAAAGGATTAGTTCATTAGGGTCTCCAAAGCCAATAAGGCTTTGGATGGGGTCTCAACAGTGTCTGGGATGAGTTCAGATGCGTGGGCAGTGGTTAGGTCAGGGGTTTGGACAGTTTTAGGACTGTTTCTCTCTAACCACTATTGTAGGTTTTGACCAATCACCTGCTGATAACCAAAAGGATGCCTGTTCACTTTTGGTTTAGAGGGCCTTTTGTAGGTCTCATAAATGTGTGGAATCCTTTGATAAGATGATTGCCCCTTGCCTCTTCTGAATTGGTTGGCAGGGGGTGCATCAGTCACTTGAACATCTCTTTGGACATATGTTTGATTCAGCTGTTTGGACTGGCACAAACAGTGGTTGATTCTTGGTGAATTTGACAGATGATGTTGATGGACTCAAGGATGTTTTAGCAGTGTACTCATTCTTTTTAACATCAAAGTTTTTGAGATACACACATGCTTGAGTTTTGTGGTTTGTTTTACCACAGATGGTGCAGCTTTCAGCAGGGACAATGACCCTTGTTTTGTTTAGATCATATGCTTTTAGATGAAAACAGTCTTTTGTTAGATGATTTCTCTTTTCACAAAAATCACAAAACAGGTTTTTGATCTTTTCTCTTTTCTTCCTTTTCTCAGACTCCTTAGCAACAGAGTTTTGAACCACTGTTGGGATGTCTTTGATAGGAATGACCTTTGCTTTTGGAGCTGTGACACCATCAGTGGTTGTAAAGTCCATAGGCTTGAAATTTTCAAGAATGTCACACTCATCAGACCATGTAGGTTTAAATTGGTATTTCTCAATTTCCTCAAAAGTTGAGGACCCCACAGATCTTTCCAAAGTGATTTTGTTACCAAGTTTGTCGGTTATTTTAACCTCTTGGCCTTTCTTGTTGGTTGGTTTAATTTCAGATGAACCAGCTTGTTTTCCAGCAGTGTTTACAAGATCATCATATTTTCTATATCCTACACCAAACTTGACATTGCTTTCAAGCTGTTTCTCAAACATAACCTCATACCCTTTACAAGATTTCACCCATCTTTCACAAGTGATCTAGGAGGACTCCAACTCCTTTTTGCAAACTTGGTATTTTTCTACCATAGTTTGGAGTTGAGTCTTGGTTATGCTCTGCTCTTCTTTAAGACTGCTGATTTCTTTGTCTTTTTCAGCCAATTTGTTTCAAAGTTCTTTTAATAACTTTTCAAATTTGACTTCATCAGTTAAGACTTTATCCCTAAGGTTTTCATTTTCCTCTTTGATGTTAGCAAATGCAATAATGCATTTATCTGAACACATTTTTTCAAGAACTTGAGGTGTTACCTTAGCAGCAGCCATCATGGCACAATCGCATTGATGATCACCTTCTTCATCAGCTCTATCTTCTTTCTCACCTGCTTTCTTCTCTTCCTTTTCTTCTTTGTTTTCTTCAGACCAAGGGTCAGACAGTGGTTCAATCAGGGTTTCTAAATTTTTTCCCAGCAGTTGTTCACCAACAACTGCAGTAACCACTGCTTCAGTCACTTCATCCACTGTTTCAGCACTTAGCTGTTCACCCTCAGTTTCTACCCCTTTTGCTATAGACTCTAATGCCATCAAACAAAATTCATCATTAGTAGGATCATTAAAAGCATTGAGTGCAAAATTTTCATCACTAAGCTCATCAGGCATACTGCTCCAGTCAACAAAGCCTTGACTGAAAAAGATTTGCTGATCTGGTTGAGTTACTGTTGGAGCAGCTGGTTGAGATGCAACAGGTTGCACTTGTGCCTGAGGGACAGGGGTTTGAACATAATGAATTTGTGGATAGTGGATTGAACATAATGCACAGGCACAGGGGTTGCAGCATAGTGAGCAGTATTAACATGGGCAGCAGGGGTATATTGGGTATAGTGCACAGTGCTTTGATGTTGTGGTCTAGGGTTTGAGCTGGGATGAGTGATTATTGGACCAGTGGTTTGACTCCTGCATTCCCTAGCAAAATGACCTAGCCTATTGCACTTATAGCACTTAATTTTTTACTTATCCAACCCCACTTTTAAATTCCCATGTAATCCTGGGAATTTTCTCCCTGTTCTTTTGTAGAATTTGCTTGTTCTTACACTAAGCAAAGCCAATTGATGCAAAATGTCCATCTCTTCTAAGTCAGTGGGATCAAAGTGTTGCAAATCATTGAGTTCCAAACACAAGTTATCTGACATCTGGTTTTCACAATTTGCAGTAAAAGCATAATTTGCAGAGTGAGAATCAAGGTTGTTGAAATTTCCACCAGCAGTTATATCAATAAAGTGATCATAACCCTGATCCTTACTACTGCTACCAGATTCTTCATGACCAAAAAGAGCTGTGCTGCCAAATGAATAATCATCAGCAACTTTGCCAGACTCTTGCAACTTCTTTTTCTGGTTTAACTCCTTTTCATAGGTCAGGAGTCTACCATGAAGTTGGGTCAGGGTCAGATCTTTGAACTCAGCAGAGTTTCTAGTAAAAAATGCAATGGTATCCCATTTTTCTGGTAGTGATCTAAGGAACCTGCTATTTTGAGTTGAATTTGGAAATGTTACTTTAACAAGCCTTAGTTCACTAATGAGACAACTGAATCGTTCAAACTGCTGAGTCAATGATTCACCCTTGATGTAACACCTGTGCCTTCACGGCCATCAAACAAATACCAAACCAATGAAATATTATATTTCATACTTGGGATTTGTAAAAATATGTGTATCGTTTACACATATCAACTCTTGTTCAATTTCAGGCTTTAAATCGCTTTCTGGAAGGTTATACGCGCACTGATGTGTAGATATAACCAGTTTAATCCAACGAACACTCCGGAATAGTGAAATAGGCTTAACATACCTCAAATAACCTATACATAACTTAGATATAAGTTTTGGAAGGTTTGGTGTGGTGAAATCAAAGTTTAATCGCTTACAGGGACTAAAGTTGACAAACTGCGAAAGTATGCCAATTTGAACTGTAACAGACATTCCGGAACATGACCATAAGTTAAACACACCTTAAATATCCTTTACATAGCTTAGAAATAGGCTTTGAGGTGTTCGGTATGCTAAAATAAACTTTTGTGTCATTCAGGGACTAAAAGCGTCAAAAAGTGCACAAGTTTGCATTTTCGCGCATAACTTACGTTCTGAATACATCTGGACATCCAAAAATTTATGTAAGCATGACTACATTATATTTTAGTGTTCGCCTTAAGAAAAATCCATTCGTCGCGTCATTTGGATCGTTTTTCGCGCTTATGCGCATTCCGTCGTAATTAACCGAACAACGCAACCGTACGGTTAAACGAACCGACATCCGATATATTTTTGAGCATGTTTTAAGTTCCCTATACTTTAACTTCATTTTAGAGCTTTGAAATGGGGTTAACGGGCCTTAAACGTGTCAAAAATGGCCTAAATACAGTTCAGGGACCAAAAGTGTAAATCTGCCAAAGTTAAGCCCTACGATGCGTATGGGTTTTTGCCCTACGATGCGTATGGGGTCTTCTGACCAGATGCAGAGTTTCTAACAGCCTGTTTTCAGCAGATTTAACCACAACCACATGTTCCTAATTGTCTAGTCATGTGATAAGGATGGAATTTTAGTTACCATAAGGTTCCGACAAGTGTACGGGTTGGATTCATGGCACATTATCCAAGAAACGATCCCAACGGTGGACCATTTCCTATAAATACCCACCAACATCACACCCAAAAACTCACACCTTTGAATCTGAACTTGCTCTCTAAGTTGTCGTGTTTAACACTTCATACCTGAGAGTGTTCGAGTTCAAACCTTCCATTCTTGGACCCTGGGTAAGTATTCTTTCGTTCTTTTCCTTATTTTTACTGCTTTTCGAGTCAGAAAGTCAAACTTTGTTTGACTTTCAGCGTTGACCAGTAATGGTCAATGCGAAGTTCGTTTGAACTTCGCAACGTGAGTGTAATCACGTTGGTCATAGTCCTTTGGGACTATGCCTACTGATTACCACGTTGTCTAGGGTCGTAGGGTAGGCGATCTAATAAATCGCCTATACCTTCGAACCCGACCCAGTTTGGTCGATCATTAGGATCCGACCAAACACATTAGGTGACCATAGTAGGTAGGGAATAACCTTCCGAGGTTATACCCTATGGTCACATCGTTTAAGTAGTTGTATGATAGGTAGTTTATATGCCTTAGGTAAATTACCAGAATACCCTTTTCATGTATAATTGGTAATTAAGCATATGTAACCTAAACCTTTGTCACGTAACTGATTATGTAATATGTTTAGGCATATAACACTTGTCATAGGGCTAGTTAGGCGGTCCGAACGCGTTTCACGCGCACGACACGTTAAAGTAACGTATGTTACCTTAATGGGTCGCGATGGGTCGATAATACTTAGGTTAAGTTTCATTTAGTATGTAGGCTTTGTTAAACCATATCATATGAGTTCCTACACTCATTTGGTTTACAAACCCTCCTGCTACCCAGTCTTCCGATTTAGGTCCGGGTTAATTATGTAGTTACCTATATTAGGTACCGTTTGATTTCCGGGACTCCTCTAGCTTACTTGGTAGTTGTTCAAGACTCCTAAGCACTCCAGGCGAGTACATTCTTCCCCTATTTTACTGTTTTCAATTGTTTTGGGGTGACTCATATGTGCTAAATGTTTTCGATGTTATAACGATGGTTTCAACAACGATTAAGGCGATTTATACAAAACTAATAACGATTTCATAAAGTGAACAAACTTGTTGGTTGTAGTTACATAACAAATGACATTCATTAGCAATGATCAAGCCGACCAGTATTAGGTTATGGTACCATAGGATCTGACAAATCCCGTTAGTTACTACACCCGTAGTTATGTGTGGGTGTTGTGGGTAGCGACTGAATCTGTAAATGTTAATTTACTCTTTGGTAAGGGTTTATTAATGCGAGATGTTAATTTACTCTTTGGTAAGGGTTTATTAATGCGAATTGTTAATTTATCCTTTGGTAAGGGTTTATTAATGCGAGTCACGAAGGTTTGGATGTTATTAGCGAGACGATCATTTAAGTAGTTTCACGACCTAAAACGAATTTAACGATTGTGTAAACGATTGGTTTTCACACGATGTTTTAACGATTGGGTAAACGATTGGTTTTCACACGATGGTTTAACGATTGGGTAAACATTTGTACATGATTGACATTTGATCATGTATTTCCCACAAAACATAACTTTGATTTAAACCAAGTTTTTACTTCAATACTTTGTTTTTGTGCATATGGTTTAGTTGAGACATTTCACTTGCCATACATGGATATTTGACATAGACATTTGATATGGATATTTGACATAGACATTTTACATTGTTTGGTTTGGTTTGATTAAGTGATTAAGTAACGATGCGTGTGTAATATGATACAAGCATGGTGGATACGCCGCTGGTACTTCCTATATATAAGTGTTTGTATGGTATTACATATTGTAGCGTTATTTGAATCATTTCAGTTTGAGACATAGAACATTTTATACGAGTAACATACTTTTCACAAGACATTTATTTACAAACAACTTATCTTATACAAACTCATTTTACATGGTTATTCATTTAATCATGCATTATTCTATTACTGATACATATTACCTGAACTTATCATTGTTTTTCAAATAATGTACTAAAACAAATGTTTTTGGGTTAAGAGTCATGGCTACGAGGTTTTACAAATTATAACTCGCTTGATTTGAGTTGGTTAATTAAGTTGCAATATTATAATCTTTTCAAAACAAGGTTTTTAAATAAAGTATTGCAACGTCTAAACTAGCCATGATTTCGACACTCCTACAAAACCTATGTACTCGCCAGCATTTCTTTGCTGACCTCGTTTACACATATGTTTCAGGTATGTTGGATGATATCGATTGATAAGATGCATGCTCACATAGGACTGGACAAGGCCTTAGTGACTCAATAACAATGATAGACTATGTTTAAATAGTGTAATTAGATTTCCAGACGATGTAATTACTCAATGTTTAATAAAACGAAACACTTTTGATATCCATGGTTATGAAACATTAATTCTGTTGCAACACGCCCCGATGTTTCC